>JBBPMD010000286.1:0-32150 GCA_038090095.1 Zangia roseola
TTGAAGTCAAGAGTGAAGAAAAAGAAAAGAGGCAAAGGTTGAGTTTAAATAATAGGTACTGTATAGTACTTACAAATTTTTTCTCACACCTTCGGTTAAATTTTACATTTCCCACACATGTTTTATGTATGATCATTGATGTTATTCATGATAATAATAGATAGTCATGATAACATTGAATACAAAATGAGGATGAAATATCATTTTGTGTCTGTATTAGTACTGACTAACCAGTGATTGCCATGTATTATCAGTTATGCCATTTGTGTTGCCAATCTTGTTAGCCTTTATTAATCTTTATCATTTTGTTGCATAATGACAATATTATGATAAGAGATGTTAATCTGTACATCATGGTGAAATCAAGATTATCATATGTTGATCATGTTTAAAATGTCTTCCATCACTTATATACCTCTGCCTACTCAATAACATTATGACACAAAAATAATAATGCTATATAAAGAATTATTTATTTATTAACAGAATGATAGTGATATATCATATTTGTCTGGAAATATCAGCACCTCCCCAATTTCCTGATGATGTGTCTCAACTGTCGCACCTCATTTTCTCGTGGACAATCGCCAAAGGACATGTCAAGTTTTTCGGGATATATAAACAAGTGCAGGATTCAGGCTGACAAGATGTCTAGTTGGGTGTTCTGCTCAGTGTCAAACAGAGTCTCAGACCTCCAGTGTGCGCTGGCGATCCCTTCCTTACGCGTATACCCCCCAGGCAACATCGACAGCCTGATCGCGGAACTTGAAGTGATAACCAGTCTTTCGGACATCGCCTTGGCAGCTGGTTGTGCCACCTCTGCTTCTGTCGCTCGGTCGATCGCCGGGTTTTAATGGAGGATATCATGCATAATATCGGTCACTGAAGGGCTCGCAGAGTCGGGTTGGAGTGTGAGGGCGGCTGGTTTGAGGCCATCCCGTCCTCCCCATGACTCCGTTCAAGTTGACATGACAGAACTCGTCCAGCTCTTATCTGCCGTTGCTGTCTCCTGCCTCAACGCCACTCCGAACCCTTCTCAAAGACACCAACGTCATCGACAACCTATCCCCAGGTATGTCATCTACACCATTGGCGAATTTTCTTATCGAATATACCAATGCAGCCTCGATTGACTGGACGAATGGAGCGTGTTGTTGAGTGGGTTAACCATGGTGCCCATCCAACGTACTACGCATTTCGCATTCCTGCGTCATCGATTTGGTTCACTCCACAAATGCACGTCAGCTCACAATCCAAAAGAGATCGGCGCCATGAACTGTCTAATCCACTCTTGTCGTCGACGCCACCCTTACCCTTGCGGGTGCCTAGTGCGTTCTCGTCCGCAACGACATGCTCAATGAGCGGCGGTACGGTTGACATCACCTAGTTCAAACCCGCCCTGAAGCTGAGTGATAATTCGGATGTTCACGTCGGTGATGCGTTCAAGCTTCCCCAGGTTGGACCCCCCGATGTGTCTAAAATCAATAAGACGATCAACAAGGCGAGATGGTCCGAGTCATATCCACCTCGGATGACGGGTAGGAGTCTCGGAGTCTCGGCCCTCCTGTTACAGCAGTACACTGCACAGGGTGCTGAGGGCAGTCGACGTTTCAACATTTGAAGCGAGTTGATCAATTGAACCCAATGCCACCCTCTCGCCACGACTCTGTCGTCCCCACCATTTGACCACCGGAACCAACCCAAGCCCACAGCGTCACCCAACTCGGCCTGGTCCTTTTGCCAAAAGGTCGACAGCACCCCCGGCAAAGGTCGAGCGTGGCTCGAAAGCGAGAAACATGGATGGAAACCTATCAACACAGCAGAGCAGAATCGTCTGTAAGCCTGAGTCATCCGCTTTATTTTGTGCATTTTGTTCTTTTCCACGGATCAGTGACTCGGAGATTATCCAGCTGCTTGTTGAAGCTGACCTCGCTATTTATGATTAGATATCTCGTCAGCAACCGTGGCCCTCAGTCTCCCATAGCCGACGAACAATCATTTGCGGCGCAACGAGCCTCAGACGTCGTCGTTCAACCCTTGGTCGACTGTTTAAAATCGTCCCCGTATGACATCATGGCCTTATACCTCTCGATTGTATTCAAATCCTACCTCACTTCTCGCATGTCGTACATCATCTCCTCGTGGACAGTGGGTAGAAGACATGACAAACATCTCAACAACATATACAAACGAGCGCAAGATTCAGGCAAGGAATCTAACTTCGACCTTATTCAAGCGGTCTACTAACGATCACAAACAGAGTCGCAAGCATTTACTGCGCGTTGGAAATCCCTTGCCTGTGCGTATATCCCCGTCCCAACAAACAATACAGACTCAGATAGCCCCGTCGTGAATACCGTAACAGGGCTTTCGGACATCGTCCTGGCAGCTGGCAGTGCTTGTTCTGCCTTCTAACGAACCAATGAACGAGCGACCGGCTTAGGTATTCGAGACGAGGTCGCAGGACCATATCTTGCTTGAGACACTGGAAACCTAAAGTGAGAATCACTGAACACGTATAACACGAATTGTTGAGGATCGCAACTTCCTCTCGAAGGATTGTACGGGGATAAACCGCAGTTCATCGGATGCAGGTATGATGAGGATCGACTGAGAGGCCGAAGCTGTCTACATCGCGCAGTGAAGGCAGTTTGGAACGACGACTCCCTCAAGTTGTTATGCTACCTCTTTCCAGTACACGGCGATAGTTCTGATTGTGTGCAGAGGAGCTTGTACTGGACTGGTCGTGACTACAGTATGTTGTATTGGAATCACACACGGCGCGACTGAGCGGATGACAGATTGCAGAAGAGACTCTGAGCAACCTGAAGCGTGTTCTTCACTCGCTTACGATACCATACAGAGGTAAATACATTGACGATTCGAATTGAACAAGGATAAAATATTCGGGATCGACATCACGAATCAACCCCCCCTGAATCACTGGAGAATAACTGATGCCTTTACCACCGTCGTCACCGCCAAGGTGTTCTTCTGCCATGGGCTTGGTGATTGTACGATGACTTCCCTCATCAGTCCTAAACGTGTCGTACATAGCACCTTCTTACCCCTCGGTCTGGCAGCCTGTATCCCCGCATCTCTCTCGGGGTCAATAATCATGGTGCTCTCGTCAAATGTCTCTCCAGGGCGAACGAAGAAGACCTTGAAATCAGCGTCGAGGGCATTGCCAATCAACATCCTGAGTTTCTCGGCGGTTGCGACCATGGATGAGACGTTGGTCCAGAACTTGGGTGAGATCATGGCTTTGGTGTCGGACGTCGAAGTGGCGCAACACGCGGTGACAGCAATGTCTGCGATGCCTTCCATCGCGCGTGAGATGAGTCTGTCGAGCTCATCGCTGGTGCGGACGAGCATATTGGTGTGCGTGAGTGACCGCCAACTCGCAGCAAACGATTGGGATTCTGTTAGTGTCGTCAGCAGAAGAAAGACAACGTCTGAGAATTGATAGCTCACCTGATTCACGCAATCGTCTGTACATATCCTCAAAGGCGTTGTCCGTCCGTGTATCCGTAGACCACGAGGATATGATTGGGTAAAAGTGAGAGACCAGATATGTCTGAAACGCGATGCGTAGGGACGAGTCCGCATTGTGACGCGACACTGTCCGCAAGTGATCTACCAATGGTTGAGGGATAGACCTGGAGGCACGTTGTGTCGCGGACGATTGTTCCTCGGCATCAGGAGACTGAACGTGGTGGATCAGATACATGGATATGGATATGGAAGTCTGGCGTATATCTCTATCGAGGCTTTCCAGCATGTGAATGATTGTCCGTTTGGCGTATACGTCTGAGTCGACAATTGAATCACGGACAGGAGGTGACTCGGGTTGATCACTTGCAACAGCAGGTGTGATTTCTCTGAGCCGAATATGGTACTGTTGATGTGTCTCATGGATGTATGAATCAGAGATCCTGAGGTCGTTGCGTTTGGTGCCGAGCTCGTCTGATACATCGGGGACCTGATCGAGTTGTCGTTGCACGGCAGCAAGCTTGTTGGTTTTGACTGCGACTGAACGCTTCCGACGGTCCAGTTCGGCAGTGACAGTGGCGACTCGCAGTTTGTACAACTGTGCCTCGTAGCGACTCCGGATGTTCATATGCTTGTTTTGGAGTTTTTGGCGGGGGATCTTTGGGGTATGATGAGGAAAGCCATAGCGCGACGGGGAGGTAGGCTTACATTGTGGCAGTAGGGAAGCGGAAGAATGTCACATAGATCCCACAGCATAATGGTGCTGCGCACACATGTTGCCATATCATGGTTCAGAGATATGGCCAAAGACTCTACTGTGTCAATGTGTTCAATGACAGGCCCGATCTGCTCATGCGTCATGGCGTCCCAGAAGGACACGAACCGACCTGCTGAAGTGACGATGTATGTACCATCACTTGCCAGGGTGATGCACTGAGGGTTAAGGTCACCGTGGGCGCGTCATTTTGGGACCGTATGCTGGGTAGATACGTTGAGCTGGTGGATGTGTCCGTCGTCCCTTGATGCGACAAAGAGCTGGTTGCTGTCGCGATGCCAGACTACGGATTGGTTGTGCCATGAAGCGACTTGAATCTCGAAATTGGCAAGGAGGCGGCCATTTTGTGTTCGGTAGATTCGAACGGATGCGCCACCCCATGTGGCAGTTGCGAGAAAAAGTCTATTTGGCGAGAATTTGGCCGTGGCCACATGCTGGTCGTGTTTAAGTTTTAGTAGTTGCCTGCCACTGGAGAGAGACCAGACGCGGGCGGTCTTGTCCCACGATCCCGACACGATTTTGGTGCCATCCGGTGACACATCGACTGCACCCACTCTATTTGTGTGTCCTTCCAACTCCCTTACCATTTTTTGACTCTCTGCATCAAACAAGGTCACACGACGTCGCCATGTCGCGCTCACGATCCACTTTCTGTCTCGCGAGACCGCAATGTCGTTGACCCAATCCCCCGCATCCATCAGTTCCCCCACCTCTTTGCCATCCTCTACCCGCCAACATTGAATCATGCGTTCACCTGTACCCGCCAAGATGTGTTTCCCATCCGCCATAAACACTGAACACTTGAGATATTTATCATCAGTTTCGATCACCTTCGCCTGCTTGATAGTGCCAGTGATGGCCCTGCTTGGGTGGGTCCACGTCAGTATTGCATCTCGGCACAGCCTCTCTCACTTTTGCTTGCCCTTTGCCACACTGTCATTGCCTGTCAGCACCGTGCCAGCTGGAGATGGCAACCTCGAAGCCTGAGGCGGGCGGATCGCAAACGTCTCTTGTGTGTCCCTGCTGGGCCCGGCACTGCCCTCGGTTGACTCTTCTATCTCGTGAACATCGTACTTTGAATGTCCCTTCCTTCTACTCACCTTTTCCCTGTGTCAGTCGATGCAATCCGGAAAACATTGACAATGGATGGTATGCACGGTTTGAAGGATGAGTGCCTGGTGGTCGACTTGCAGCAACCCTTTACCCCCATACTGTGTCTCCTGATTGTATCACTGCCTCACCTCCACATTCATCTCTTCATGTTTCCTTTTCAGGCCGTCTTCCACATCTTTCAAGATACTGCTCCCCCATTCGCTTGCTTATTCACGCACATGATCATCATGTTCTTCAATGTTACCGATGATCGATTTACCCTCCCTCATAAGCACCTATTTGTCCGTCCCCTCTGCCCATTGGAAATCGCTGAACTCGTGATCAATAACCAGATAGTAGGTGATAATGTGACGAAGATACGTGGTGAGTGGTTCGTCGCCCGATGGTAAGTGACTAATCGAGCACTTTGTTCCCCATCGATGTCGCACCCTCTCCACACGTCCAAAAATGACTCGACGTTCTCCAGCCATGATCCATATGACAGATGCAGACATTCAAGACATCGGCGCGCTCGTAACTCAACAAAAAGCCGCACACGAAGCACGCCAAAAGCCACTTCTAAAGATGAAGCGCGTCGCCATCTCGGACTCGGTTACCAGGATAGCCACTCACTTCCAAGGGTATGAGCGTGATGAGAGGCATAGGCAGCTTGGGATACCACTCATCGTCATCTTGATGGTGAGTATGCTTGATTTGATTTCATGCCACTAACTAACAGGTTTTTTCGTTCAGTAGATTGTGGTACACGTAAATTTTAGAATTGTTCGTTTGTAGGAATTAAAGTGAATGAACTAACATGTCGTCTTTGCCTGCTTTTCACCACGAGCTCGGTAGCAAGTACACGCCTATCCAACCCAACCCGGTCGACAATACACCTGACGACAGAGCATGGATGGAAGGGGAGAAGCAAGGTTGGAAGGCCGTCATCACAGCGGCTGAAGATCCCAAGTATGAGCCATTCTTTCCTTGCCTATCGCTCGTCATTCTCTGATCCCTTTCCTTTTCTTCCTGGGTCTGGTGTTGTGAACTTCGCCACAATGCCTATAACAGCAAGCTGTATGCACTCATGATCAGCGGCATCGTGCCTCGGCCTATCGCCCTCGTTTCCTCCATTTCAGAACAAGGCGTAGAAAACTTGGCCCCATTCAGGTGAGAAACGATGAACCGGGTGCCAGCGTCTGTTTGATACCGTCGGACTGACTGATCCATGATTGGTGATCCCTATTGTGCTCCCCGTGAACCAGTTGGTTCAGAATGGTGAGTTGCCTCGTATCTCCAACCCACGATCTAGTAACGGAACAAACACCGTTCCTCCCCACGCCTCTATTGACACTGGTTCAGATAAGTGACCAGCCCCCTGTTGTGGCCGTCAGCTGTCTCAACGCTGCCCCAAATCGTCTCAAAGATACGACCGCCAATGCCATCAACAACCCTGTATCCGCCGGCTTCGTCATCAACATCATCAACGAACCCTTTATCGCACACGCCAACGCAACCTCGATCGATCGTCCCCCAAACGTGGACGAATGGACGTTGAGCGGACTAACCAAGGTGCCTGGAGTACGTACCATACCTTCCAACCAGTCCCGTCTGAAAGCGACTCGTTGGTCTGGTTCACCCCACAGACGCACGTCATACCATCCGGCGTCAAAGAGAGTGCGTTCAGCATGGAATGCCACCTCTTCTAGTCCATTCCTATTGTTGACCCCATCTCCAACACGACCACGACCACCCTCGTCCTCGCACACGTCAAGTGCATTCATGTCCGTAACGACATGCTCACCGAGCGCGGCACGGTAGACATCACCAAGTTCAAACCCGTCTCGCGGCTAGGAGATAATTTGTACGGTCGTGTTGGGGACGTGTTCAAGCTGGCGAGGCCGTCTTGGGATGTGGATGAGAGCAAGATCAAAGAGGCGATGTGCAAGGTGGAGCCTGTCGAGTAGACGATACCATGTTGTCTCACATTTCATTCAGAGAACGTACGATATTAGCTGAACCGCCGTAGAAACATCACTGCTGCACTAGTTAGTTAGCTAGCGATGCTTGATCAGGCTGTTTGTGTCTCCTCCCGGATGCCATGCCCTTACTATGCTCGGGCGACGACCCCATTACGCACGATGCGCCTTCCCAAGCGTCGTCCGCATCGTCCTGTTGAGAAACATCAGATGGTGTAGATTACTATCATCCAAAACGTTTGACTCAGCCATTAGAAGTGAAAGTATCCTGAAGCCCACGGTTGATAACAATACTTGTTGTATTTGACGAGCAACGTCAAACCCAAAGCAGCGGGAACGACAACTGTGTTCCATCGAGTTAGACAACGTGTCAGAATTTCATAAGAGTGGGGTACGCGTCCAGATTATCTTGGCAAATGATAAAGGTACATATATTTCCGACTGATTGAAGTGAGGAGAACAACTGAATATCGGAATCAGCCTTCGATGGAGCTACAGCAAGGAGAAGAAAGGACGCTTGACAACCAGACTATCAGGAACTCACTCTACAATAAACTCAAGATTCCCAAGGCAGATGAGAAAGGTGCAACGAAAGGTGAGCCAAGCTAGAAATGAATAGAACACCAAGAGCGGCCCTGAAAATTGGTCACGCAATGGACAGCGCGGTGAGGCGCCGCATGTAGGGTTCCGCTTGATCCAGAACTGACCTTTACTCCCGAATCAGTTGTAGCGCGAAGCAGGGTCTGGTTTCGACAACGTTTTCGCGTCAGGTTGAACCTTCAGCTTCAATTGTCAACGGTAGATGTTTCTGCTAGATGGCAGTGTTATCTAACGGAATGGTCATCATGACTGAGATATCTGAAATGTATGCGGAACATGTCGCCGAACGTGCGCAAGCTAGGCATTCGGAGCCGTCTGCTAGTAAAGGCGAGGGACAGCAAGATGTGACTATCACGTCCCATATTGAATACTTACGAACACGGGCGTAGGAGACTGAGCGTGCGAGTTAAAAAGAAGGCTCGTGCACTGGGAAGTCAGATGAGTTGTGGAGAGTCAACATGTCTCGACATACATTGTGAGAGGATTGCTGCACATAATGATCAGATTGGGAATGATCGAGTATATTCATTTACTTTCCAAGGGTGTCAGTGTAGGAGCGGGACAAACGAGTGTTGTGGGGGGCCATACTATGACAAACGATCATAAACTATGGTGTATTTGGACGGGACCACATTGACAAGTACAGGCGACGATAACAATCGTTCTCTGGCAAAGAGCGGAGGGGCGCATTAGATAGGATCAAGTCATAGTGGCAGTAGTGAAGTCGTTGTGAAAACCCTGGAAACAACTATGGTCCACCGGTTAAGCGCTAGTGTAGTGGCCCACACGATGCAGTGTAAGTGGTTGCAAGACAGACGTAAAGGGAGTCACATAAGGTGTCCTCAGCTTCGAGGAAACCTTGTGACTTGTGCGTACCTATATATATGATCCCACCGCACAATCCGAATAGTTCTGAGGGGAATCCTACGGCACAAATATTAGGGAGATAAAAAGGGGGGGAGTAATTCATTGATATGAAAGGGAAGCTGTTCAATGCGTCATGCACTACCATTACTGGTTTGAGGTAGATTGCACGCTGAGACCACTGTCACTTCCCACAGGGTTACAAGGCTGTGTCCATTCCGGCAGGTGTGTATATTTGGAGATGGAAAAGGGTTTCTGTGAGACAGCCACCGTGCGCTCGTCCTTGGGTCGTACTTCCATCCACTGAAAATGTTTCACAAATTACGTCAACAACTGTCACGAAGGAGAGGTGAGTACTACATAGATAGAGCAAGAAGACGACACTGACAAGATCCAAGAGTCGAGTGAGAGCACTGCGGAGTCTAGCAAGCAAGATAGCCAAAGCAAGGCGATCCAAGACGCGGTTCGGAACAGCCTAGACAAGGCTACCACTGCCCTCCAGACAAGTAATGCAGTATCGAACAAGGGCAAGCAAAGGGAAGACGGCCCAAGCAGAAATGTTCAAGGGGAAGTGACCAAAGGTGTGATGTTAATGGGGACTCATTCAAACGGGGCCTCTACGGCAAAGGGGGGAAACGAGATGAAGCAGATAAAAATCGATAACGGAGATGCCATCACGACAGTCGTGTTCATGGCCGATGGAAAACGTGTCTTGACTTCTGGATACCTAGGCAAAATTCAATGCTGGCGAATAAAAGACGGAGAAGAGATGGGGATCCCGATGGATGCGGGGGGGTATGTCCTCAACATGGCAGTATCGCAAGATGGAAAGTGGGTTGTGAGTGGGGTGGATGCGTGTGTGAGGGTGTTTGATATGCAGAGCCGAAAGATGGTGGGAGAGTTGAAAGGACCCGCATGCACAGCAGTGTGGGCCGTCGATGTGTCGCCGGACGGGACAAAAATCGTGTCGGGATCAACTGACCACACCGCTCGTATCTGGTCAATCTCAAGTGGCGAGGAACTGCAACGACTCAAACATGGCTGGGAGCTGGGTGCCGTGAAATTTTCACCAAACGGACTTTTTATTGCAACTGCCACGATGGGTCGCAAGTCCGAGTCCGTCAGGATCTATGCCACTGAAAATGGACGTCTACTTGCCAATTTCAAGATCACAGTCAGTTCATTTATGAACCGATCCATCGCTTGGTATCACGACAGCAAACATCTCTTTGTTGCATCGAGCCCATATGGCCACATTTACCATCTCAACATATCGACCCGGAAGACACTCTTCAAATGGCTCGCCCCCGGTGACCATGTCCCTCATACTGTTTCCTTGCCACCAATGGCAAGTGGCAGCACATACGTCGCAGTCTCTTCATTTCAAGAGGTGTCATTCTGGGATGCAGTGACGCATCAACAGATTGGGGCTCCTGTCAAATATTCTGGCGCTGTTGCGTCCATGGCCATATCTACCGATCACGACATGGCGGTGATTCTGCATGAAGGTAACGCCATCACACTGCAGGATCTATGTGGCATTCTTCCGCCTCACTACTGTAGCGTAAGTCTACTTCTTCATATAGGATTTTTTTTTCATCACAACCCAAGGCTGCCAGAAAGCTGCGTGGCACGATTACGGACCTCCGGAATCGCTACAAGGTTCAGTCATGTCGGCTCGCCACTCTCCGCCAGATCATTTCTCTTACTGCCGAACTGGATCTCCGGAAACGTTCAGTTGCCCTCAAGACAGATGAGCTTGCAGCCACGCAACGAGAACTTGATCAGCTTCCTGATGTGTCAAACGAGCTTGCTGCCGCTCGACGTCATCTCAGGGCATCCGAAGCTCACATCCACAACATCCATCAACAGTATAATCATCATCTCGGAGATATTATGTCTGCTGTCGCCGACCGTCAACCTCACTTTCCTGATGTTCGGCACTTCATTACAGTCTCAGACATGTACACCGAGTATATGATCGTTCAGACCCTAGACAGGCTTAACACAGCGGTGCAACTGACCTCGCTATTTATGACTAGATATCTCGTCAATAACTCTGGCCCTCAGTCTCCCGTAGCCGATGAACGATCACCTGCGGCGCAACGAGCCTCAGAAGTCATCGCTCAACCCTTGGTCGACTGTTTAAAATCGCCGCCGTGTGACAACGTGGCCTTATACCTCTCGATCGCATTCAAAGCCTACCTCACTTCTTGCATGTCGTACATCATCTCCTCGTGGGCAATGGACGGAGGACATGACAAATATCTCAATAACATATACAAACGTGTGCAGGATTCAGGCAAGGAGCTTAATTTCAACTTTCGTCAAGTAGTCTACTAACAATCATAAACAGAGTCGCAAGCATTCACTGCGCGTTGGAGATCTCTTACCTATGGATATATCCCCATCCCAACAAATGATACAGACACAGATAGCCTCGTCATGAATACCATAACAGGACTTTCGGACATCGCCCTCGCAGCCGGCTGTGCTTCTTCTGCCTCTGTCGCCCACTCAAAGATCCTATATAGGTTTCGACAGAAAATATCATACATTGTCTCAATCACCGAGAAGCTTGCTCAATCAATCTGGAATGCGAGAGCAGCCGACTTCAAACTCGTAGTTGGTCACCCTGGTCAGATGTTCGAGGGGACAATGATGGTGGATTACCGTAAAGGTCAGGCACGGCGCGTCGGAGGGGGCCGAAAAGTCTTGTGCACTAGTCACTTGGGGTTGATGAGGCAGGTCGTCACGGAGTCGCCTGGTCAGGGAAATTCCTTGGCGGAGTTCACAGTGGTAAAGGCAAAGGTCCTTCTCGAATCGTCACTGCCTAACAGGCGGCGCTGAGATGCGATGCTGACTGGGTCGGGTCATGGTTGCGTTTACATGTCCTGTAATCTATGTAACTTGCGAAGATGTGAGGTACGAAGCGGTTTCAAATGCGCTGGGCGCTTCCAGTAGCCTAAGCTTGCAATATGAACCACTTCTTCTGCCTTCTAATGAACCGATGAACGAGCGACCGGCTTAGGTATCCGAGGCGAGGTCGCAGGGCCGCATCTTGCTTGAGACACTTGAAGCCTAAAGTGAGAATCACTGGACATGCATGACACGAATTACCGAGGATCGCAACCTCTCGGAGGATTGCGCGGGGATAAACTGCAGTTCATCGAATGCAGGTATGATTATGATCGACTGAGAGGCCGAAGCTCTCTACATCGCGCCGGTTCACGACACCAGTGAAGGCAGTTTGGAACAACGACTCCCTCAAGTTGTTATCCTACCTCTTTCCAGCACACGGTAACAGTTCTGATTGTATACAGAGGAGCTTGTACTGGACTGGTCGTGACTACAGTATATTGTAATGGAATCACACACAGCGCGACTGAGCGGATGAAGGATGTTCTTCGCTCGGTTACGGCACCGTACAGAGGTAAATACATTGATAATTCGAATTGAACGAGGACAAAATATTCGAGATTGACATCCCAAATCAACCCCCCCTGAATTCCTGGAGAATAACTGATGCTTTTACCACCGCTGTCACCGTCAAGGCGTTCTTCTGCAATGGGTTTGGTGATTGTACGATGACTTCCTTCATCAATCCTAAACGCGTCGTACACAGCACCTTTTTACCCCTTGGTCTGCCAACTCGCATCCCCGCATTTCTATCCGGATCAACTATCGTGGTGGTCTCATCGAATGTCTCTCTAGGGTGAATGATGAAGACCTTGAAATCAGCATCGAGGGCATTGCCAATCAACATCCTGAGTTTCTCGGCGGTTGCAACCATGGATGAGACATTGTTCCAGAACTTGGGCGAGATCCTGGCCTCGGTGTCGGACGTCGAAGCAGCACAACAAGTAGTGACAGCAATGTCCGCGATGCCTTGCATCACACGTGAGACGAGTCCGTCGAGCTCGTCGCAGGTGCGGGCAGGCATATTGGCGTGTGTGAGTGATCGCCAACTTGCAGCGAACGATTGGGATTCTGTTAGTGTTGTCAGCAGAGGGAAGACGGCGCCTAAGAATTGATAGCTCACCTGATTCACGCAATCGTCTGTACACATCCTCAAAGACCTTGTCCGTCTGTGTATCCATAGTCCACGAGGATATGCTTGAGTTAAAGTGAGAGACCAGATATGCCTGAAACGCGATGCGTAGGGACGAGTCTGCATTGTGATGCGACACTGTCCGCAAGTGGTCTATCAAGGGTTGAGGGACAGACCTGGAGGCACGTTGTATCGCGGACGATTGTTCCTCGGTGTCAGGAGAATGGATGTGGTGGATCAGATACATGGATATGGATATGGAAGTCTGGTGTATATCTGCATTCAGGCTTTCTAGCGTGCGAACGATCGCCCGTTTGGCGTACACGTCCGAGTCGACAACGGAATCATGAACGGGAGGTGATTCAGGTTGATCGTTTGCGACGGCAGACGTGAGCTCCCTGAGCCGAATATGGTACTGTTGATGGGTCCCGTGGATGCACGAATCAGAGATTCTGAGATCACCGCGTGCGGCAACGAGCTCGTATGATACATCAGGGAGCTGGTCGAGTTCTCGTCGCACGGCACCAAGCTTGTCGGTTTTGATTGCGACTGAACGCTGCCGGCGGTCCAGCTCGGCAGTGAGAGTAGCAACTCGGAGCTCGTACAACCGCGCCTCATAGCGACTCCGGATGTTCATAAGCTTGCTTTGGAGTTTTGAGCGGGGGACCTTTGGGCTGTGATTAGGAAAGCCTTGGCATGACATGGGGAGGTAGACTTACGCTGTGGCAGTAGCGAAGCGGAAGAATATCACAGAGATCCTGCAGCGTAATGGTACCACCCACATTTGTTGCCATATCGTGGCTTGGGGATAAGGCCAAGGACTTGACAGTGCCAGTGTGTTCGACGGCAGACCCGATTTGCTCATTCGTCGTAGCATTCCAGAAGGACACGAATTGACCTGCAGAAGTCGTGATGTAGGTGGTGTCACTTGCCAAGGCGATGCACTCAGGCGTAGCGTTGTTGTGAGCACGCCATTTTGAGATCGTGTGCTGGGTAGATATGTTGAACTGGTGGATGTGGCCGTCCGTTGATGCGACAAAGAGCTGGTTGCTGTCGTGATGCCAGGCGATGGATTGGTTGTGCCATGAAGTGACTTCAATCTCGAAATCGGCGAGGAGACGGCCATCTTTTGTTTGATAGACCCGGGTGGACTCACAGTCGAGTGTGGCAGTTGCGAGTAAAAGTCCGTTTGGCGAGAATTTTGCTGCGGCCACGTCCCAATCGTGTTCGAGTCTTAGTAGTTGCCTGCCGCTGGAGAGAGACCAAACGCGAGCGGTCATGTCATTCGATCCCGACGCGATTTTCGTGCCATCCGGCGACACATCGATGGCATTCACGCTGTTTGTGTGTCCTCTCACCTCCCTCACCAATTTTTGACTCTCCGCATCAAACAACCTCACATGGCCTCCCCCCGTCCCGCTCACGATCCACTTTTCGTCTCGCGAGACCGCAATGTCGTAGACCCAATCCCCCGCATCCATCGGTTGCCCCACCTCCTTTCCGTCCTCTACCCGCCACCATCGAATTTTCCTTTCCTGTCCACCGGTCAAGATGTGTTTCCCATCCGCCATAAACGCTGAACACGTGAAAAATTCGCGATCGGTTTCGACCACCTTTGCCTCCTTGATAGTGCCAGTGTTGGCCCTGCTTGGGTGAGCCCGTGCCAGCATCACATCTCGGCATGGCTTCTCTCACTTTTGCTTGCCCTTTGCCACACTGCTCTCTGGGACAGCAGCGGTGGCACTATTCTCATCATTGCCTGTCGGCACCGCGCCAGCCGGAGATGGCAAACTCGGAGCCTGAGGCGGGCAGATCGCAAACGTCTCTTGCGTGCCCCTGCTGGGCCCAGCGCTGCCTTCAAATGACTCTTCTGTCTCGTCAGTATTGTACTTTCAATTATCCCCTCCATCTACTCACCTTTTCCCCATGTCAGTCGTTGACGCAATCCAGAAAACATTGTCAACGGATGGTACGCACGGTTTCAAGAGTGCATACACGTGTCTCGTGATCACGTCAGGGTCCGCATCACCTCCGCGTTCATCTCTTCATGTTTCCTTTTCAGTCCCTCTTACACGTCTTTCAAGATATATCTACTCCATTTTCTTGCTTATTCATGCGCATCACGTTCTCCAATGTGTTGCCCCGTCAAAATACTTGATCGATTTACCTTCGCAAGCACCCATCTGTCTGTCCCCTTCACTGGATCCATTGGAAAGTATGTATATAGATGTGTACGGGCTTTCCCAGTCTCATTGGTAGATATGTACATTGCTTCTCTCACTCCATACAAGACACTGGCCTAGATTCAGTCGTGTTCATTCCAGATGGGAAACAAATCTTAGCTGATCGACTGTACAGGAGCACTATCACGCCGAACGGCATGTTATTTTACCTCCTGATCACGCCCCGAGCCTATCATATGTCTCGACTGTCACACCCCATTTCCGAGTCCTCGTGGACGATCAGCAAAGTACATGTCAATTTTTTCGGCGGGATATGCAAACAAGTGCAGGACTCATGCAAGACGTCCAGTTAGATGTTCTGCTCAGTGACAAACAGTCCTTACTTACACGTATCCCCTCAGGCAGCCTGATCGCGGAACTTGAAACGTCAACCGGTCTTTCGGACATCGCCTTGGCAGCTGGTGGTGCCAGTCTGCTTCTGTCGCTCGGTCGATCGCTGGGTTTTAATGAAGGATATTGTGCATAATCTCAGTCACTGCCAGTGAAAGGCTTGCAGAGTCAGTTTGAAACGCAAGGGAGGATGGCCTACGACAAGTCTGAAACCGGCCGAGTCAGATATTTGACGGGTCTACGATGGAGGTGAGCACGACCCGGTGGAGGTCTTGTGCATGGCTTGTTTGATCCCGGTGGACGGATCAATGTGATCATCGCCGTCACGGTGGCGCATATGGAAACTTGGCGCCATATAGGTGTGTCCAAATCATTACCTGATCCTGTGCGACACATTGATCTTGCCATTTCTATAGCTGGTTCAACATGGTGTGTCCCTCGCATTGAACGTGGGTTCATCTACTGATACACGACGGGTCTAGGTGAGCAACTGGCCACCGATCGTGGCCTTTACTTGCGTGCATACGCCGTGCGTTCAAGACACAGCAGTCAACATCAAGAACGGCAACGGATTCACAGTGAATATCATCAGCGAGCCATGCATCGAAAACACCGACGTCACTTCGATCGATGCCCCTCCCAAGTTTGAGGAGTGAATCATCAGCGGACTGACCAAAATGCCCAGTGTACACAGTTCTCAATCCACACACTGGCTGGTGCTGGTCGTATCACGGGTGCATGTCGCGACCTCTTCCAAGCAATGGCTATGCGTATATCCCCGTCCCAACAAATAACAATGACTCGGATAGCCTCGTCGTGAATACCATAACAGGGCTTTCAGACATCGTCCTGGCAGCTAGCTGTGCTTCTTCTGCCTTCTCACGAACCGACGAACGAGCGACCGGCTTAGGTATTCGAGACGAGGGCGCAGGACCGTATATTGCTCGAGACACCCGAAGCCTAAAGTGAGAATTGTTGAACACATAACGTGAATCATTGGGGATCACAACCTCTCGGAGGATTGCGCGGGGATAAACTGCAGTTCATCTGAGGCGGGTATGAAGATCGGCTGAGAGGCCGAAGCTCTCTACGTTCCAGCGCTGGTTCACGATATTAATCAAGGCAGTTTGGAACGACGACCCCCTCAAGTTGCTATCCTTCTTCTTTCCAGCACACGGTAACAGTTCTGATTGTATAGAGAGGTGCTTGTACGCTGGATTGGTCATGACCAGAGTATATTGTAATGGAATTATACACGGCGCGACTGAACGGATGACAGACTGTAGAACAGAATCTAAGCGCAAGGACGAACCTGAGTACTTCGAAGTGTATTCTTCACTTGGTTACAGCGCCGTAGAGGTAAATACATTGACGATCCGAATTGAACAAGGACAAAATATTCGGGATCGACATCCCGAATCAACCTCCCCTGTATTCCTGGAGAATAACTGACGCTTTTACCACCGTTGTCACCGTCAAGGTGTTCTTCTGCCATGAGTTTGGTGATTGTACGATGACTTCCTTCATCAGCCCTAAACGTGTCGTACACAGCACCTTCTTACCCATTGGTCTGGCAGCCTGCATCCCCGCATTTCTATCCGGATCAACCCTCATGGTGCTCTCATCGAATGTATCTCCAGGGCAAACGACGAAGACCTTGAAATCAATGTTGGGGGCATTGCCAATCAACGTCCTGAGTTTCTCAGCGGTTGCGACCATGGATGAGACGTTGTTCCAGAACTTGGGAGAGATCATGACTTCGGTGTCGGACGTTGAAGCGGCGCAACAAGCGGTGACAGCAATGTCCGCGATGCCTTGCATCGCGCGTGAGACGAGTCCGTCGAGCTCATCACTAGTGCGGGCGGGCCTAGTGGTGTGCGTGAGTGATCGCCAACTTGCAGCGAACGATTGGGATTCTGTTATTGTCATCAGCAGAGGGAAGACAGCGCCTGAGAATTGATAACTCACCCGATTCGCGCAATCGTCTGTACATCTCCTCAAAGACCTTGTCCGTCCGTGTATCCGTAGTCCACGAGGATACGATTGGGTACAAGTGAGACACCAGATATGCCCGAAGTGCGATGCGTAGGGACGAGCCCATGTTGTGATGCGACACTGTCTGCAAGTGGTCTACCAAGTGTTGAGGGACAGACCTGGAGGCACGTTGTGTTGCGGACGATTGTTCCTCGGCGTCAGGAGACCGAATGTGGTGGATCAGATACATGGATATGGATATGGAAGTCTGACGTATATCTGCATTGAGGCTTTCCAGCGTGTGAATGATTGTCCGTTTGGCGTATACGTCTGAGTCGACAATGGAATCACGGACAGGAGGTGACTCGGGTTGATCGCTTGCAACGGCAGACGTGAGCTCCCGGAGCTGAACATGGTACTGTTGATGAGTCTCGTGGATGCATGAATCAGAGATCCTGAGGTCACTGCCTGCGGCGGCGAGTTCGTATGATACATCGGGGAGCTGGGCGAGTTCTCGTTGCACAGCAGCAAGCTTGTTGGTTTTGACTGAGACTGAACGCTTCCGGTGGTCCAGCTCAGCGGTGAGAGCGGCAACTCGGTGCTTGTAGGACTGTGCCTCATAGCGACTCTGGATGTTCACAAGCTTGTTATGGAGTTTTGAGCGGGGGACCTTTAGACTGTGATGAGGGAAGCCACAGCACGACATGGGGAGGAAGACTTACGTTGCGGCAATAGCGAAGCGGGAGAATATCGCAGAGATCCCGCAGCGTAATGTTGTTGCGCACACATATTGCCATATCATGGTTCAGAGATATGGCCAAAGACTCTACTGTGTCAATGTGTTCAATGACAGACCCGATCTGCTCATTCGTCGCAGCATCCCAGAAGGACACGAACCGACCTGCAGAAGTGACGATGTATGCGCCGTCACTTGCCAAGGCGATGCACTTAGGGCTAATGTCGTTGTGGGCACGCCATTTTGAGACCACATACTGGACAGATACGTCAAGATGGTGGATGTGGCCGTCCGTTGATGCGACAAAGAGCTGGTTGCTATCGTGATGCCAGGCGATGGATTGGTTGTGCCATGAAGTGCATCCAATCCTGAAATCGGCGAGCAAGCGGTCATCTCTGATTCGGTAGATTCGAACGGATGCGCGATCCCATGTGGCAGTTGCGAGAAAAAGTCCGTTCGGCGAGAAGTTTGCGGCGGCCAGTATGAAGCCATGTTCGAGTTTTAGCAGTTGCCTACCACTGGCTGAGAGAGACCAAACACGGACAGTCCCGTCCCACGATCCCGACGCGATTTTCGTGCCATCCGGCGACACATCGACGGCATTTACATGGTTTGTGTGTCCCTTCAACTCCCTTACCTCTTTTCGACTCTCCACATCAAACAACCTCACATGGCCTCGCCACGCCCCACTCACGACCCACTTTCCGTCTCGTGAGACCGCAATGTTGGTGATCCAATCCCCCGCATCCATCGGCATCCCTACTTCCTTTCCATCCTCTACGCGCCAGCATCGAATCATCCCTCCCCCCACTTCACCGGCGAAGACGTATTTCCCGTCTGGCGTGAACACGATCGAATATATGTATTTCCGGCCATCTATGTTGAGTTCCTTCGCCTCCTTGATAGTGCCAGTGATGGCTCTGCTTGGGGTGGGTCCGTGTCAGTATCGCAACTCGGCACAGCTTCTCACTTTTGCTTGCCCTTTGCTACACTGCTCCCTGGGATGGCAGGGGTGGCACTATTCTCATCATTGCCTGTCGGCACCGCTGGAGATGGAAAACTCGGAGCCTGAGGCGGGCAGATTGCAAACGTCTCTTGGGTGCCCCTGCTGGGCCCGGCACTGCCCTCAATTGACTCTTCTATCTCGTCAGTACCGTACTTTCAATTATCCCTATCTACTCACCTTTTCCCTGTGTCAGTCGTTGACGCAGTCTGGAAATCATTATCGGGCTGCGAATGGTACGCACGGTTTCAAGTAGACGTGCCTCCTGATCGTATCTCCGCGTCACCTCCGCATTCATCCCTTCACGTTTCCTTTTCAGGCCCTCTTACACGTCTTTCAAGATACATCTACTCCTCCACTCACTTGCTTATCCATGCACATCACGTGTACTAGTGTCGAGCCAAAGCATTGTGGGTCACCAAGTGCTCATTCTCGAAATCATACCTTCATTTATTGATAACGTTTTACAAACTGCGGCGATTAGCACGAAGAACAACAAGTGAGTACCCAGAAGGGATAATCGAAAGGAAGATACTGACGAGATAGGAAGGTCGAATGAGGGCAACTTCGTCCGGGAGAGTGCGGTGTCGAGCCTTGGCAGGCAAAGGGACGAGGGGCCGCTGAACCAATATGGCCAAGGCAGGCGGATCAAAGGTAATACTGGTAACCTGCCTCAGAACTCATTGGTCGACCCTTGATCAACTGTATAGGATGTGTCACACAATGGTATGTCATTTATATATCTCATATGTCTCGACTCAGTGTTGCACCTCATTTCCTCGTGGACGGTCGGCAGAGGACATGTCAAATTTTTCCGCGGGATATACAAACAAGTGCAGGATTCAGGCAAGACGTGTTCTGCTCAGTGACAAACCTCCATCCAGTCCGCGCTGGCGATCCCTTACGCGTATACCCCCAGGCAGCGCTGACAGTTTGATCACGGAACTTGAAGTGATAACCAGTCTTTCAGACATTGCCTTGGCAGCTGGTTGTGCCACCTCTGCTTCTGTCGCTCGGTCGGTCGCCGGGTTTTAATAGAGGATATCGTGCATAATCTCGGTCACTGAAGGGCTCGCAGAGTCAGCTTGGAACGCGAGGGCGGCCGGTTTCAGACTTGTTGTCGTTGGCCATCCTGGTCAGATATTTGACGGGTCTACGTTGGAGGTGTATTGTCTCGGAGGCCGAGCGGGCCGGGAGGTCTTGTGCAAGACTTGTTTGATCCCGGTGGTCGGACCAATGTGATCATCGCCGTGGCGCATTGGTTCGGAACGGCGAGTCACCTTGCATGGATGATAATGTATCTCCAACCTACGAACCAGAAACATGGAAATATCAATGACTTGGACTCCTGTGTTCCATCCTGCCCCGTCCCTCCCGTCCTCCCCCATGTCTCCGTTCAAGTTGACATGACTGAACTCGTCCAGCTCTTACCCGTCGTTGCCGTCTCCTGCCTCAATGCCACTCCGAACCCTTCTCAAAGACACGACCACCAACGGCATCGACAACCTATCCCCAGGTATGTCATCTACACCCGAAATCTTCCATCGAATACACCAATGCAGCCCCGATCGGCTGGACGAACAGAGCGTGTCGTTGAGCGGATTGACCATGGTGCCCATCCAGCGTATGCACTTCCCATTCCTGCGTCGTCGATTTAGTTCAATCCACAAATGCATGTCAACTCACAATCCCAAAGAGCGCCACATGAACTGTCTAACTCACTCCTGTCATCGACACCACCCTTACCCTCGCAAATATCCAGTGCCCTCTCGTCCGCAACGACATGCTCAACGAGCGCGGCGGTGCGGTTGGCATCACCAAGTTCAAACCCGTCCTGAAGCTGAATGATAATTCGGACGTTCACGTCGGTGATGCGTTCAAGCTTCCTCAGGTTGGGCCCCCTATGTGTCCAAGATCAATAAGCCAATCGACGGGGCGAGATGGTGTCCACCGCGTCTAGTAGGAGTCTCGGAGTCTTGGAGCGATGATTATGTACTCGGCCCTCCTGTTACCGCAGTCCACACAAGGCACAGGGTACTGAGGGGAGTCAATGTTTCAACATATGAAGCGAGTTGGTTAATTGAATCCGATGGCGCCCTCTTCGCCATGATGTCGCTCCCACCGTTTGACCACCGGAATCAGCCCAAGTTTACAGCGTCACCCAACTCGGCCTGGTCTTTTTGCCGAAAGGTCGACAGCACCCCTGAAGGTCGGGCGTGGCTTAAAGGCGAGAAACAGGGATGGAAAACCATCAACACAGCACAGCAGGATCCTCTGTAAGCCTGAGTCATCCGCTTTATTTTTCGCCTTTTCTTTTCCACGGATCAATGACTCGGAGATTACGCAGGTGCTTGTTGAAGTTGATGAACAGCGGTATTGTCCCCCGGCCAATCGCGTTTGTCGCCACAATCTCTGATGACGGCGTGGAGAACTTGGCGCCATATAGGTACATCCAAATCGTTACCTGATCCTGTGCGGCACATTGATCTTGCCATTTCTATAGCTGGTTCAACATGGTGTGTCCCTCGCATTGAACGTAGGTTCACCTACTGATACATGACGGGTCTAGGTGAGTAACTGGCCACCGATCGTGGCCTTTACTTGCGCGCACACGCCGCGCGTTCAAGACACAGCCGTCAACGTCAAGAACGGCAACGGATTCACAGTGAATATCATTAGCGAGCCATGCATCGAGAACGCCGATGTCACGTCGATCGATGCCCCTCCCAAGTTCGACGAGTGGCTCATCAGTGGACTGACCAAAGTGTCCAGTGTACACACTTCCATCGTGCGCTCGACCCGGACACTGGCTGATGCGGTCGTATCCACAGGTGCACGTCAAGGCATCCAGGATCAAGGAGAGCGCGTTCAGCATGGAATGCGACCTCTTCCAAGCGATCGACATCGTCCACCCTACGACCGGGGAGTGTACGGCCACACACATACTGGCACACGTCAAGTACATCCACGTTCGCAACGATGTGTTGAACGAACGTGGGAGGGTCGATATCGCCAAGTTTAAACCCGTCTGTAGGTTGGGGGACGTCTCGTATGGCCGTGTCGGTGATGTATTCAGGATACCCCATTCTACCTGGGCTACCGAGGAGAGAGAGATCCAAGAAGCTGTTCAGCGTCTTTAGGACGCGTCGTATCTCGATACCCGAGAAGTACGCATCGGGGGGATTCATATCAAGTAGAGACAGCACCTGTCAACGGTTCAACCTAATACCGATATTCGTGGATGTCATCATTAAGTACAATCATACGGCCTAAGGACCAGACGGATATGTTCAGTACCGTTGCGATTTGAGGCCACTTGAGATTCGGGTTGATCGGGGAAGGGTTAGTGGTGGATGCGACAAAGATGTATGTTGACCACAGCGGATGCGTGATTGTGACGATGGAATTGGACGCCGCAGCGCTCGACGTTGATCATGGTTGATCATGTGAAGGAGACGGTTGAGTCGAAAATAACATTTGATCGCCGACGGTGCGATATTGGACGGGACAACTTTCAAGCAAGGCGTTTGGTGCGAGTCGTAGAATGCGAGGCCTAGTAGCGATAATAACTGTTAATCCAAGGGCCATTGTCGGATGGCACACGGCTTGAGCGGGAAAACAATGTAGTCTTGCCAAGTTCGTATCGGTCATCGGGTTTGAAGGTGGCATCAAAGGAGAGGACGAGGTGGAGAGGGATCCCTTGACCAGACCGAAAGTTAACTTCTATTAGCATGAACTCGTCTGGATCAACCGATCGTCTCCAAGTCCGACACGCACAAGAAAACGAGCTGGTTATCTATTCTCGTCCATTATTCCCGAGAGCGCGTCTCCTATATAGTACATCAAAACCGGGGTCACGCAGCCTCTGGCGCATCCCTCGCCTCGGGGTACAACTCATGGGCAACCTGATCCGCCAGTGCCTCCGCATGGTCCATCGGTCCCTCGGCTTTCTCCATCATTGGCGGCGCCGTAGACCGTACCTCCTCCTCCACCACCGGCGCGGGTACCGGTTCAGGTTCAGGGACGGGTTCCGATGACGCCCCGCTCACCTCTCCAACCTCCTTCGTGCCCTCCGTCACACTCTCCATCTTTTGCATCTGCATCTCAGACACACCACCCTGGTCGCTCACCACGCTCACCACTCGCTCCCCATCCTTGGATTCCGACTCGGACCACGCCATACTTCTCGTCTTTTCTTCGTCGTTCTTGGCAAACACGTCCTTGCCAGGCTCGGCGACAATGCCAGAAGGGACAGCCGTGTTCGCCTCAGGCACAACAGGTTGCTGAGCATCGTCAGCAACGATCCCAGCCCGTCCGGCAGGTTCGCCGGCCACAGCCACAGGTGCCGTTTTTTCCGGCGTTGGTGCGGGGCTCCCATTGTATTGGGAAGACTGTACGGCCACGTCAGCGATGGATCTAGCACGAATACTCAAAAACACTCACATCATCATAAAACTCATTGCTTCGCAACATCGTTTAGCATCACCAAGGACACCACGACGAAAAACACCTACCAGGCAAAGTCCCACGTCTTCAACCACTGGGCACTCGTACATTGCTTCTTCGTCCACGGGTTACCATACGTCAGCGGGCTGAACGTGTAAAAGTTCCACATAGCGACGATCGCAAGTAAAGCTGCAATTTGAAGTCGGATCTTGGGCTTCAACGTCGACGTCGCAAAGTCAAACACGGCGCACGACATGAGGACGGAGAAGTAGAGTGCGGGGAGGTAGTGATGGAGGAACAATTGACGGCTCATGAGGAAGAAGGGGAAGTAATGGAAAAAGTAGCCGGTAAATAGGAAGCCGCACAATATGTCGTACTTGACCACTTTGGCTGGGTGTCTGGTTAGCATGGGTAAAAAAAGACGGTCAAAGATTGCGCACTATTTTCAAAGTCCCGGTACCCTCGCTTCGCACGTAGAATAAGGAATCCACGAACAACGAGGTAAGCGATGACCGACGCCGTGCCTAACCACCAAACGAACGGGTTGCCTATCAAGTAGATCTGGCGGTGGTCCTTTACCCAAAAGTTCTGCAATCAAGTGAGCTATCAGGGGGCATCACTCAAATGGCCAGAACGACTTACGATACCGCGACGCAAGCGGGGCCAGCTCTGCGGACGTGAGTCATATGCATGTCTATCCGTCAAACCAGCATTGGTCGCCCACATCACTTGCTGCAATTCCCAAAACTTAGCCAAAAATCCCGGAACCCTGTAATTGACTCTCTCCGCATCGGGAGGCGCTACACACCATCGCCACAGTCAGCACGTCGACTCAGAGAATTCAAATCACCTACACTGCGGATGCTTCCCGGCAGACTCAATGTACCATAATGAATTCGCCTTGACTGCGTTCTTGTTGCAAGTCACCTCTTGTTGCTCGGATCCCCATTCCGGTAGTTTCACTTTGTGAGAAAAGAGATAACACCCCGTGTTCAAGTGTCTCAACCGGAAGTGCGTTCGCAACGTCTTCAGACGATTTCCCGAGTCTTTGTCACGCTTGTCGCCGCTGTCGATGACAACCACCCAGTCGTCGTTGATATCGCCCTCGAACCCGGTCATACCGTATGCTGACACCTCATTCTGGAAGTCGACATCTGAGACAGGGGGACGGACCTCGTGCGAGTGGAGAGCCTTGTCGGTGGAAATGTGCCGCAGCTTGATATGTGATCCATCTTTGATATACTCCATGGGTTGCGATCCATAGTCATACTGGGGGTAACCGTCGACGGTGGCATTGAAGATTCGCCATATGTTATTGTCATCCCGGTGTGGATAGAGTGTGATCTGTTGCTCTGAACAAAGTGTTAACCTAGACCATGAGCAACGACGGACAAAGATTCACGCACGCCCGCTTCCACCAGGATAGTTGTGTGGGTGCGAGTGCAGGTAGCCGCCTTGGGTGTTCAGATGCCGGATGGTCACCTCGGAACCAAGGGCGATGTCTGAAAAGATGTGATCTGTAAACCTCCTCTGATGACAAAGGCAAAACGTACCAGCATAGGTATCAGGCATGCCACGTCCCAATGTCTGACGGAACTCGGAGCTCATGAAAGCATCCCCATCCCCCGAACTTCCAAGAATCAGGAAATGGAGTTCAAACATAGTCATGTAAAACAAGATAGGGATGGCAATCAGGCACAATGCCCTTGCGGAAAAGTGCCTTGCCCATGTGCGAGGCTTGACGTGCAAATCCCCAAGCAGTAACCATAGCTGCAGGATCGTGCACACACCGACGGTCGCGACGGTGAACAAGCCGACCCATTTACAGGATAGCACTGCACCAAGTGAAAGACCGGTCAAAACGAGCCAAGTCCACCATCGCTCGGTAAAGGGTTCTTGCCTGTCCTCGTTGGAGAACCCGACAAAGAAAAATGTGGTCAGGGCGGTGAAAAATACCAGCGGTGAATCAAGGAGGATGTGCCGTGATTGGGTGACGAGAGCGTTTTCAAAAATTAAAAAGACAGTGGCAAGCAGGGCAGCGGTGGCTCTGCAGTCGAGAGCGCGCAGTGTAAGGTAGGCGAGTGGAATAGTGGCAACACCGAGCGTGGCGGGTACCATGCGCATGGCGACGTATGGCGTGTTAACAAATGCCCTACGAAATTGGCTCAAGGATCAATCGCCTCGATAGTCAAGCGACGCTCACTTTCCGATATCCTTAAAGTCGAAATCTCCATCGAACCCGAATATAAATGCTGCAGCCGTTATCAACAGCTTGGCCAAGGGCGGGTGTACATCCACAAAGTAGCGCGTTTTGATGTAACGCCCGGCAAATTTACCAAAGTGTACTTCATCGAACCTACGCGGTGCGAGATATTAGGAAGAAGCTATCGTAGAAGATAAGATATGAGACGTACACGACACTGTCTGGTTTTGATATGCGGAAGAGTCGGACAAACATCGCGACGATGACGATGACGACGAGGAGTTTCCACTCTCCAGAGGTTATTTTTAGCCCGCCAGGAGGATGCATTTTGCGCGTGGGACCGTAACCCTTTGCAGCTGCTTCCCGCCGCTCGTCTGCGTCGAGGCCATCTTTTCGTGATGACATTGGAGGGTATTTGTGCGAAGGAATGACATGAGGGAGACCCGGGGGTGGAGAGGCCGGTCTTCTCGCCCGAACGGTGGCAGACATGGCTGCGTGGAGAAGAAAGGCGTTTGGACAATACCGGACTGTACAAAACTATGGTAAATCTACGAGTAGGACGAGACGTCCATTACTACGCGTCAATCAATAGATGAATTGAGTACTTACTAGGCCTGTCCCGCGAGGATGCGATAGGATGTGAATGAGCGGCGGTAATGTACAAAGTGTACTAGGCAGCTGCGCTTAGAGACTTGTTTGGACGTGTTGTATACACCACGTCATACCAATTCCTGTGCTCCTTTATCTCAACCACCATCCCCAGACCCGAGACGTCTTGTCAGTCGAGTTACCTGTTCACTTGGTGGTGGGTGCATATTGCATTGGCTCTCGGGAAAGTACTATCAGGCTATGGGGCGCTATTCTCTGGTTGGTACATGACAACAGTATCGAGTGGCCATGCCCTTCCGTGCCGCTATCACACACCACCAGCGTTGGCATGTCTTATCCTGATGGTGTTGTCAGATGAACCAATGTGCCTGCCATCAGGTGAATAGACTACTCGAATGACTAGATTTAAGTGGACATTTTCCATGCATTCTACTGAACGTTCTAGCGCTGGAGACGAAGGTATCTGTAGGCTGTCAACTTTGCGCCAGTTTCATCCAAAAATCTGATCGTCGACTGCATACGCATAGAGTATGCTAATATTAGGACTCAGGTGAGCACTTCTTCTGGTGGTGGAAGGTGCATTCGGAAGACAGTCGTGTTATATTTCACTCTATATCATCTCGACCACGTACCCATGATTTTCGCTTAACGAATAGTCTTTGAATAGTAGTGCGAGTGTTTTGATTGTACGTTTGATGGAAGCTTGAATCATCGCTCTAGCCTCTAGATGATGCTCGTGAGAAAGAGGTGGGCCTCGTGGACTTGGAGCTTGTCCCACTGAAACCGAGCTACCAAGGCAGTGGACCTTGGTGAGTTGTTCCTTTCGTGATTCCCGTCATCACTTACAGCAATGGCTAGACGATCCAGATGTCCGTCCAAATCGACCGCGTTCATAATCTCGCCACATCCAGACCACCCGTCAATGGTCAGCCATTCCTCCAGCACGCCAGACATGTAAAGCCATCCTCGCCTGACTCCCAGCTTCGCGATGACCGCCAGTCCCAGTTAGAACAGGCTCTCAAACGTTCTGTAACGCTCGTCATCTGGTACAGGGTAATCGTCCTCGTTCGATCCACGTCTCCCGCTGACCATCGTCGCAGCCAAACTGCGACCCCATACGGCTCACCCACGAAATATCGACCTTTCCCCTTTTCTCGCTCTCTCATTACCCCTCCGTCGTGTCTGATCTCGAGCTGTGTTCGACATCCTACATTGATACCTATAACAGTGCAACGGGGCACTGGGAACAACATCTGATCACCACGGTGCGCACGATCGAGTCCGAGCAGCGCCTGTTGTACAAGCTCCGGAAGAGCCTTCTGGCCGGCCTCGCCGACGATGAGTGTGCGGGTCTCGCCGAAGAACTTGCCTTGCAGGTCAAGAAGAAGCAAGCTTCATCCGCCACCACGCCACCTTCGCACACGTCGCCCACCCAGCTCAAGCGGCCTCTTTCAGACAGCCCAGAGGGCCCATCTGCAAAGCGGTTCTACTTCCCCGACAGCTACCCTACCCATGTATATATCCAACCTCCGATGAGCTACATGCTCCCCACCCAAACAATACCCTATGCCCCTCCGCTTACCAGTCCGCCTCTCAATACCCACTCACCAGCCCGAAACGGAACAGAGACGACTGAGATGACCAACAGCCCGTTTCATAGTCCCATGAACCTCCAGTCCCCCGTGATGCCCTCAACCCCGCTCTACACGCCTAACACGCCCAACACCGCCACACGCACCCCCTTTCCGCAACACCCACACCCGCCGCTCAAGCGTTGGCCCAACGATTACACTGTCTCCGAGATCGCGGCTGGTTTCCGCACGATGGATGGGATGGTGGCACAATCTCCCACCGCGACGCAGAAAGCCGCATTCGAGCGCGTGTTTGGGTGTCGGTATGTCAAGAGTACAGTGTGCCGACACCGTGGGGTGTACCGCAAGGCGGATGCGAGCGTGAGGAACTTATTCGAGGCGATGGGTAATGACGAACGTGCTGTGTGGGGTGAGTTTGTGAGGCGGGTGGAGGGACGGCCGGCGATGGGAAAGGGGACTGGGTCGGGCGATGAAAAAGGAATGCAGGACGATACACCAGGTGCAGGGCAGCCTGTGCAGAATGCCCAGAATGTGGGGGTGGGGCAGGAACAGCAGGGTCAGACGGGTTCTGACTCGATGATCGCGTCGATGAGTCACCTGACGATGCAGCCAGGTGAGTGCGATGGTGCACGTCACAGTCGGTGAAAAGCTCTGACTGTATCAAGGGCTGCAACAGTCTCTAAGCGGTGCGTTGAACGGGTGCGTATATGTTTGGGACGGCTAGACTGATACATGTTGCACAGGACATGCGCCGCCGTATGATCATAGTCTCGTCGAGTCTAGTGCCGGCCTCTCAGGCACGTAGACATGGGACCTGCGTGTGCCGAAACTCTCGTTTTACATGCACCATCACTTATTCATGGCCTGCCTGAATGATCTCCCGGTAATTATATTCCCGGTGCTCCAGGAAACAGCCTCGGGATCAAGGGTCCCCGTCAGTACCGAGTCGGTACCGCCGCGGATGGACCGTCGTCTTTCGTGGCCGTTGTTCGGATCAGCTAAGATATATGGGGATGGTACTTAGTATTTGCTGTACAGTACGCGTTCCTGGAGTTGTGATGAATAATATATAGTGTTCCTTTACCTCTTACCATCATGCAAGCACATACCCTATCCAACATGTCTAGGGAGTCCAGCACACCCGACGCCGACTCCACTCGAAACCGACTGTTTCAAACACGGCAATTCAAAGACAGTGTCCACGACTATGGCAAGTTCGGGGTCCACACGTCGCGGATTCGCGCTTCTCATCTTCTATACACAGTCTCGTTTTCGCCATGGATTTGCTCCTTCATCGATACGTGCGTACGATGTCCGTCTTGGCTGTATAACACCTCATCGGGCGTGTAGAAAGCACTTTCAACGTCTGAGGTACATCAAGCAACTCGGGCTCTCGTACTATGTCTTTCCCGGCGCAGCCCATAATCGGTTCGAGCACTGTCTCGGTACGTCCTACCCACCGCGCCTAGATCTCGACTGACACACGCCCAGGTGTAGGCTACCTCGCCCGACTGATGGCCACGCACCTCCGCGACATGGACCATACCCTCGGTATCACCGACCAACACATTGGATGCGTCGAGTTGGCAGGGTTATGTCACGACCTCGGACACGGCCCGTGGTCACACCTCTGGGATAACATCTTTATCCCCACGGCATTGTACGTGTCCGCCTTTCCTCCGCGTCATTTCCGCGCTGCTGATTCTTCTGGGGTGGCTGCGTGCCTGTATGTGTTCTGGGGTGAACGTGCCGCGTGGACAGACCAGAAAGGAAGGGATGGAAACACGAGCAGGCGAGCGAGATGATGTTTGATGACATGGTGGAGACGTATCAACTCGACATTACGCCGGAGGAAGTGACGCTCGTCAAGGCACTCATTGCTGGGGACAATGAGCGTTGTCCGTGCGTTCTTTCTTACTGTTTCTCCCGCGATGGTGTACTGAACAATGTATCATGTTATAGCCTAGGCAAAACGATGCCCTTCTTGTTCGAGATCGTGGCGAACCAGAGGAACGGACTCGATGTGGACAAGTCAGTCGCACCCGTGGTGATGTACAGGTGCACGTGCTGACACGCGGTCGACAGATTTGACTACATCTTGAGGGACTGCCACGCGGTGGGCGATAAGGGCAACATTTCAATTTCAAGGTGTGGTGGATACGCGGCTTCTCCCAGCCAACACACGTTGACGCATCGTGCTCGCGTCTTCTTTTCCTTTTTAGACTCATCCACTCTGCGCGCGTCGTTGAAGGCAAGATTTGCTACGACATCAAGGATGCAAACCAGATTTACGAGCTTTTTTATACCCGGTTCTCTCTTCACAAGCGGATTTATAACCACAAGACCAGTACGTTTTACATGACGCGTTTAGGTCATTGGCTCATGTGATGAACAGCCAAGTCGATCGAGTACATGGTTGTTGACGCGTTACTCGCGGCAGAGCCATATCTCAAAATCGCAAACTTTGTCGTGGATCCGAAACGGTATGTTTTTCTGACAGATCATCTCCTCAACAAGATCGAGGAGTCGACGGAAGAGGTAAGCCCTACTATTTTTTTACTCATTGACACCTCCACATACCACCCTTGCAGGAACTCGAACCCGCCCGTGCTATCATTGAGCGCATCCGCACCCGTGACCTCTACAAAATCGTCGACTACAAGGTGTTTTCGCACTCGGACAAGGACCTGATCAAAAATAATATCACACCTGAAAAGATTGTCGAAATTGCGAAAACAGGCGTATTGACAGGCGTAGACGAAGAGCTCGTGTCGCAGCTCACCCCGGACCACGTCGCCGTGTCTTGTGCGGTCTTACACTATGGCAAGGGTCCTGACAGCCCACTGGACGAAGTGACGTTTTATTCCAAGAAACAACCACACAGTACGTGCCGTCCCCCGTCTGTATCTTCGGACACGACGCTGACCGACGACAGAGTGCGCCACGGCAGACTACAGCGATATATCCCTCCTCATGCCGTCCTCATTTGGAGAGGTCTGGCTGCGGATCTATACCAAGGACGGCATGTTCCACGGACTAATCCAAGCCGCGTACCGACACATTCTCAAAGGGCTTGTTTCGTCGGATGCCCACGCTGTCGCTGCCGAAGAGCCCGAGCCCGAGGAAGCTCACGATGGGTTCGACCCAGCGTCGTTGGGTGGGCCGCCAGTAGTGGCGATGTCTGTGGTAGTCGACGATCTGGATCTGGAGCCTGTCAAAGTGGGGCGACCGGCGGTCGGGGCGAGTCCGGCGACGCCGCGGGGGTTTGGGCGGAACTTGAGTACGGTGTCGATCGGCTCGGGTGCGGATTCGCGGTCGAGGCCGGTCGGTCGCACGCCGAGTTTTTCGGACAACAAGTTTACGTCGGTGGGCCTCCACTTTAGGGCGGAGTCGCCGACGCGGAAGCCGAGGAGCAAGCGCCAGAGGGATGTGTCGATGAGCGAGAGTATGGAGAATGGGCGGCCAAGGAAGAGTATGAGGTTGTCTGAGAAGGATCAAGGTGCGAGCGTCTCTCCTTAAGCACACGTTGTTTCGTCTATTCCATTCCCTTGTCCGTGACAAGATGACCAGTACTGTACAGTATAGACCGCATTTTCCTGCTTGGTATCGATTACCATATTCCCTCTTCTTACACGCTCATCTTCATTGGTATCGTCGGATGTGGATCATATCCCTCTACTATAATATCCTCGTATTCAAATTTGTCAATGTGTTCAATCTTCCGAGTAAACTGAATAGTGGGGAATGGTCTCGGTTCCCGTTGGAGCTGGGTTTGGAGTGCAGTGATGTGATCCTTGTAAACATGGGCGTCTCCGAGCTGGATGATGAGCTCGCGCGGTTCAGTGTTGGTAACGTGTGCGATCATGTGTGTGAGGAGGGCATAGGAAGCGATGTTGAAGGGGATGCCGAGACCGAGGTCAGCGGAGCGCTGGTACATGAGACACGAGAGCCCGTTTTTGCTGTCTGCGCTGGTGGCCATGTGCACATAAAATTGGCACATCATATGACACGGCGGCAGTGCCATCTCTGGGATCGCTGTATCCCCGTCAATTCTACAAGTCCAATCCGGTACAACGCGTCAATCACTGACCTGCTGGATTCCAAGCACTGAGAATGATCCTCGATCAGTCGGATTATGTCTAATCTTATCGATGCATTCTT
>JBBPMD010000287.1:0-32146 GCA_038090095.1 Zangia roseola
AGATAATAATAATAATAATTACATAAAGCGCCACAGACGGCAAATAAAGAGCAACAGAGAATCGGTTGAGCGGGTTTGGTTTCGTTTCTTCAGCCCAAAAGTAAAAAAAAACTCGACGACGCCTCTTTGCCCAGATGACTGACCGTGTTGGCTCTTTCTCCCCCTCGTCAAACGGGTATCCGAATGGTTCCAGTCCTGCAATCCAGCAGAACACACCCGGCATATCCCCAGTCATTCGCAAGAAGCTCATGGGCTACGTCGGTTTCGCAAATCTTCCAAACCAGGTCCACAGGAAGAGCGTCCGCAAAGGTTTCCAATTCACCGCTATGGTCGTCGGTCTGTCCCTCTCCTTCCTCCCCTCCTCCCTTCTTACTCTGCCCCCAAAGGCGAGTCTGGCCTCGGAAAGTCCACCCTCGTAAACACTCTCTTCAATACCCCCCTCTATCCCCCCAAGCAGCCTTTGCCCCCCTCTACCGAGCGTCCAAAGACGGTCGCCATCGAGAGCATCGGCGCGGGTACGCCCTCTGACTGGTTTTTATCTCCTTTGCCTCATTCTCCAATCCCCTAGATATCGAGGAGAATGGTGTCCGTCTCCATTTGACTGTCGTCGACACACCTGGTTTCGGTGATTTCGTCAACAATGACGACAGGTGCGAAAATTTTCACTAACCAGACGCGCCTTTTAACACACAATAAAGTTGGAGGCCCATCTTGGAAAACATCGAGTCGCGTTTTGACTCTTACCTTGAGCAAGAGAACCGTGTCAACCGTCAGAAGATTGTCGACAACCGCGTCCATGCCTGCCTTTACTTTATCCAGCCTACCGGCCACTCGTACGTGTTTTTTCTCCTTCCTTTTCGTCTCCTTTGACTCATCGCTCTGTAGTCTCAAGCAGATCGACATCGAGTGCATGCGTCGACTGCATACCCGTGTCAACCTCATTCCCGTCATTGCCAAGGCTGACACGTTGACCGACGAGGAGATTGCCGACTTCAAGGCCCGAGTATGCTCAACTCGACGTTCTCTTCGACACATTCTCATCATCCTATTTTAGATCCTTGCTGACATTGCCCATCACAAGATTCTAATTTTCCAGGCGCCCACCTATGAAAACGAGGACGAGGAAACTCTGGCTGAAGCAGAGGAAATAGCTAGCAAGATCCCATTTGCTATCGTCGGATCAGATCACGTCGTCAAGACGCCCGACGGCCGTCAAGTCCGTGGTCGTGCATACCCATGGGGTGTCATAGAAGTGGACAACGAAGAACATTGCGACTTTGTCAAGCTTCGCCAGATGCTCGTCCGCACGTACATGGAGGAATTGAGGGAGTACACCAACGACGTTCTTTACGAAAACTGGAGAACCGAGAAGCTCCTCAGCATGGGTGTCGCCCAGGACTCGAGCGTGTTCCGCGAGGTCAAGTGAGTATCTCCTTGTGACTCCTGGCCCAACTGCCCCTAACCCGCTTCAAGCCCCTCGGCGAAGATGCAGGAGGAACGCATCCTGCACGAAGCGAAGCTCTCCAAGATGGAAGCCGAAATGAAAATGGTCTTCCAACAAAAGGTGCAAGAGAAGGAGTCAAAGTTGAAGCAATCCGAGGAGGAACTTTATACTCGGCACAAGGAGATGAAAGAAGCTCTGGACAAGCAACGTGCCGACTTGGAAGATAAGAAGCGGAGGATCGAGAGTGGCCGGCCACTTACACCGGAAAAGAACGCGGTCAGTGTATGTCTTATGGTTATATCCGTGACCTTACCATTTGCATCCAGACCAAAAACCGTCGCTTCCTCCGGTAGATGATTCGACTCTGCGTGTGTGGCTGGTCTCGCTTGTTACAATACGTTGGTGGTCGTGCGATTTACAATTCACGTTGGCCCGCGCCGCTTCTAGTTTGCCGTTTAGTTCTCTTGCTAGCGTACATTGTCATTTTTTGCTTCCCGCTCGTTATATCGCCCTCTGGAACATTTCCACACTCGTTTGAACTGACATTCGGGCATGGCTACTATCCCCCCTTGCAGTATGATACTCGCTGTCCTAGGATGTCTTGGGGACGATTGGATCGTGTGTTTTTTCTTTCGATTGGTTTATTACGCAGACAACACGCAATATACCCTATGCAAGTGTTGCCACTATGTCAACACTGATAAACACAGATTGTGATGCGATCATCTGCCCGACCATCGTGCACGACAACGACGACGATCTACGCGAGAAATGGACAATATTCAGCCGCTGTTGTCCGCATTGGACGTCTTCACCCGCGCACCAGACAAAGCTTCCCTGGAGAACGCTAACTCGTGGCTCCAGGACTTTCAGCACTCTGTAAATCCACTTTCGCCCTTGGCCCACTCGTCCGACCCGCACATCTGACCTCGCCCTCTCCGCCTTTGTCTTAGCCCGACGCCTGGTCCACCTGTAACCTCCTCCTTCTCTCTCCAGATGCGCCCCCCGCAGCGAAACTCTTCGCCGCACAAACATTTAGATCCAAGGTAACCGCCACTCCGACACCTCACCGTCCGTTCTCACTCCCCACTCCAGGTGACGTACGATCTGCATCAAGTGGACGCAGCAAATCTCCTACCGCTGCGGGACACCTTGATCGCTGCTCTCGAGAGATATCACACCGGTCCCCGCACTGTGATCACGCAACTCTGCCTGGCAGTGTCGGGCCTTGCCCTACAGCTCCCTCAGTGGGATAATGCTGTGCAATCCATGATCGAGTCATTTGGCACAAATCCTGCAACCGTCCCCGTGCTTTTGCAATTCCTGACAATACTTCCTGAGGAATTGGCGTCCAACACGAGAATCCCAGTCACGGTATGTCAGCTCTGAAGACAAGCTAATCGATGCTGACGCCAAGATTCAAGGATGAGGAATATCGAGACAGTTCTGCCAAACTTCTTACTGCAAACGCCAACCAGGTGTTGGATCTCCTCGCGATGTATATTCAAGCGTCCGGTATGTCAACTTTTCATACTGGGTTAGCATACGCACTCAACGGCAGATTTTGTCAGGCGTAACAATAACGGTGCAAAGTCAAGTGTTTGGATGTCTTCGCTCCTGGCTCATCGCGGGGGAGATCGATACGTCAGTTTTCGCCAAGTCCCCTCTCTTCGGTTTCGTCTTCGATGCTCTGGCGTCCGACGAGCTGTTTGATTCCGCTGTCGACGTTCTTTGCGAACTCATTCATGAAACCCAAGAAATCGACGACAACATGCCCGCAATAGAACTCATCGTACCGCGCGTCATCGCTTTGAAGCCCCAACTCGAGGGAAGAAAGGAAGATCCTGACAGGATTAGGGGCCTGGCAAAAATCTTTGCAGAAGCCGGAGAGACATACCGTCTTCTCATTTTCCGACATACAGAGACTTTCTTCCCAATCGTTGAAGCCATCGGCCTTTGCTCAGCATATCCGGATCTTGATATCGTCCCAATTACCTTCCCCTTTTGGATGCGCCTTGCTCAAACCATCGGCAAAAAGTCTTCTGTGGAGCCCTTGTTCATCGAAGCCTACAAGGCGCTCATGGGCGTCATTATCCAGCATTTACACTTCCCCCCCGACACCACCAGTCTGGCTTCACAGGAGGCTGACAATTTCCGTTCTTTTAGACATGTCATGGGAGATACTCTGAAGGACTGCTGTCTTGTCTTGGGTGCAGACTCGTGTCTGTTATCGGCGTACAATCTGATCATACTGGCACTCTCTCGTGGCCCTCAGTCAGTCTCATGGCAAGAGATAGAAGCGCCATTATTTGCTATGCGATCCATGGGCGCTGAAGTCGACACTGGTGACGAAAATGCAGTTCCCAAGATCATCGACCTCATTCCATCTCTCCCGAGTCATCCCAGAATCCGCTACGCTGCGCTTCTCATCATCTCGCGATACACTGAATGGATCAATCACCATCCAGAGTATATTTCATTCCAGCTACAGTACATATCTGCTGGATTCGAAGACCCTGACACGGAAGTGAGCGCGGCCGCAGGTCAGGCGCTCAAATATCTTTGTCAGGATTGCAAACAGGTAACATCTCTAAATATGTATTCTAAGCAACTCCATAACTTTCACCCCCCCGCAGCATCTCATAGATTTCCTTCCAACGCTTCACACGTTCCTCAAGACAACCGGATCTAAATTAGTTCAGGAAGATCGGCGGCAGGTCTACGAAGCGATCGCGTTCGTCATCTCGGCAATGCCGATGGAAAAGGCAGCGGAATCCCTTCGATCTTTCTCCTTCGACATTCTATCCCAGATACATGCCGTCACTGGAAAGACTACCCCTGTTACGAAGCAAGAATTGAAGGAGATTGGCTGTAAGCCAGTAATGCGATCTTTGCATTTCTTACTCACGAATCTTGTGTAGATGGTTTAGAAAACTTAGAGGCCATGTTACATGTGATTGGTCCGTTCGGCGATCAACTCCCTACGGCATGCCAGAACACCTGCCAGGAGGTCTGGACCATCTTTGAGAGGTTTATCTCGAAGTACGCTTTCGACTATGACACCGCTGAACGGACTACACGGGTTCTTCGCCACGGTATTACGCTGTTCGACCAATCGACTCTCCCGGTCGCACCCGCTGTGCTGTCTTGTATGTTGACGTCCTTCGAAACCACCGGTTTCTCGGCATTCCTATGGATTGCGGGCAAATTTGTGGGGCGGTTCGGTCGGGAATCCGATCCGTCCCTACGAACTGCCTTCCTGGCTTTGTTTGAACGGTCAACGAACAAAATAGTCAATCTCCTGCAGTCTAAAGCTCCGAGAGACATACCGGATGGTAAGCGAAACGACCTATCCACGTCCTCAGGCGAACCTCATATCATTGACAGTTTTGGAAGATTACATTCAGCTGCTTCTGCAATTACTGGAGATGGCGCCAGATGTCTTTTTCACGTCGACCACATTCCCACTAGCATTCCGAGCTTCCATGGCAGCTCTTACACTCATTAATTCGGATCTTGTTTTTGCAGCATTGGATTTGTTCCGCAATATTTTAACTCATGACAGCCTGGATCCTTCTGCAACCCAATCGGCGAAATCGGTTGCGTATGCGAGTGCTGTCAAGACAATTGTGCAGAAGGAAGGGTTGGACTTTGTTGGCTATTTACTCAGTGGCCTCGTTGGGGACTTTCCTGAGGACTCTACGTCCATGGTTGTCTCGATCTTCCGTGCCATCGCTGCCTTGTTTCCCTCTCAGTTGGTGACGTGGCTATCACCAGTGTTGCAACAACTCCCGGCAACCACAGCGCCGAACGTGGCCAAGGAACGGTTTATGATAGACGTAACCCAGTGGGTACTGCTGTCAGGGCTACCCTTCGCATCGCTAATTTGAGCACGTCCAGTGCCGTCAACTCTAGACAGTTCGACAAGGTGAAGTACAGTATCCTTGGTCTTCACCGCGCTTCCCGAAAAGCTCGAGACCGCCGGCGAGTTGGCCCGCTAGAACAGTGATCAGTGAGGACACTCGATCGCGCCTTGTCAGTCGTTGTGAGAGTATGTCCGGGAAGTAGTAGCCAAAAATGTTTATCATTTTTATCTGTACTGCGAATGTGTCCAAGTATGGTCCGTCTTTCTTTGGCGGAGGGCGCCCGGGTTGGGGGGAGAGGTAGCGTGGACCGGCAAGCAAACATACCCAAATTGGCATCGGCGGGCGTCCTGCTCACACCGACCGGTCCTCAAAAACGGCCAATATTCCGTGTCCTCCCAACTCTACCTTGCCTCAACATGTTCCGCCGTGCTGGTCAGTCTCTCGCTACGAGTGGTATGTAACCAGCTACTCCACCCAGTTTTTTTTCTCGGCTGACGTGGAAGTTATTCAGTTGGTTCGCGGTCGTTTTCCCACTCGGCTGCACGAAGAAGTTATGCGGACACTATTCAGAACCTCCTCATCCACAAGGACACCAAAGTTCTCTGCCAGGGTTTCACAGGAAAGACAGTGAGTAGAATCCACACGGGTGAGAGAACTCGTTCCTCATCGGTTGCAGGGAACTTTCCATGTGAGAGAAGCCTTGGCCTACGGCACCAAGATGGTCGGTGGCACGTCCCCCAACAAGGCGGGTCAGACACACCTCGGGCTACCAGTCTTTGGCACAGTCCGCGAGGTAAGACCGTTTTCGATGCGTTCAAGTTCCAGCTTCACAATGTTGTAGGCTGTCAGAGAAACAAACCCCGACGCCACCGTCCTTTATGTCCCACCGCCCACGGCTGCTGATGCCATCATCGAGGCCATCGAGAACGAGATTGGTTTGATCGTCTGCATAACGGAAGGCATACCCCAACAAGACGAGATCAAGGTGTGCACATTCGTGGTCACTGACACTAGGCTTCTGACCGTCTACTGGTACAGGTGATGAACGCGCTCAAGAGTCAGTCAAGGTCGCGTCTCGTTGGCCCCAATTGCCCGGGAATCATCAACCCACTTGGCTGCAAAATGGGTATTCAACCCGGACACATCCACAAGCCGGGCAAAATCGGTAAGTTCCTGACACGCAGGCGCGATGACAATGCTAAATATCTCTACGCAGGCATCGTGTCCCGGTCGGGTACACTGACGTATGAGGCTGTTGCACAAACTACTGGTGTGGGGCTCGGCCAATCACTATGCGTTGGCATTGGTGGTGACCCATTCCCTGGGACGCAACATGTCGATGTCGTCAAAGTCTTCCTGGAGGACGATGCGACAGAAGGTAAGCTCGCTCTTTCTCTGACAGGCGTGTTACTCATGTAGCTAGGCATCGTAATTATCGGTGAAATCGGTGGCTCGATGGAAGAGGAAGCCGCGGAGTACTTGGAAAGGTACAACAAGACGCGCAAGAATCCTAAACCTGTCGTCGGCTTCATTGCGGGTCGTACTGCACCACCGGGACGTCGCATGGGTCACGCTGGTGCCATCATTTCGGGTGGAAAGGGTGAGTGACACGTTCTGTGGACTTTGAGTGTATTCTGAAATCTTCGTGAAATATAGGCGCTGCCTCGGACAAGGTTGCCGCGCTGGAGAAGGCTGGTGTGATTGTCACTGACAGTCCCGCCAAGATCGGCGCATCCATGCTTGAGGTGAGTCCTGCGAAGCTTGTCTTGTCTTGTCTTGCTCACACGTTGAAACAGGCGATGAAGGCTGCTGGACTCGCTTAGATACCACTACTTTATGTTCTAGAGATACTTTCAATCGCTTATATAATTCGATGGATACATCACTTTGATCCTGGTCCGTCATGCACTATATACCATCGCCAGCACTCTCCGAGGCGGCAAGCTACTTGTCGTCTGCCCCATCGCTAGCGAAGGTGTCAAATAACACAAAGCTTGAGGTCGAGCAGGTCCGTTACTTCGGCGATGACGCGCTCCTGACAGGCTAGGTTGTTGCACGTTGACAGCTGTATGGATTGTACAAGTATCTCACTGTCGCAGCGGTGCCCCAGAGCGCACGCCCGTCATTGTTCGACATGACGGGCCGCGCGAAATGGGATGCGTGGAGTAATATCGGCAAAGCGTACGCCGACCGTGGTCCCGACGCGGAGAGTCGATATCTCGAGATTGCGCGGGAGCTCGGATGGACACCGGGCGATGCAGGGACGAGCGGCCCTCTGGAGGAAGAAGAGGTATGGGACGACGACTTGGGTGTGAGCGTGTCGCTCTCGTCCACGGCAGGCAAAGGCGGGATGGGTGGCTCCGTCAGTGCCATGAGTGCGCCTCCAGACGTTAGCCGTGATTCGGGAGGACATGCGTTGCATGCGTTCGCTATCCAAGGGGATGTAAACGGAATCACACGGTTTCTGGCTGAGAACGTGTCGGTGGACGTCAACCAACGCGACGAATATGTACGGTCGACGGTCTCTCATCGATCCCTCTGTCGATTAACACACTTGGTTTGCAGGGTTATACAGCGCTGCACCTAGCGTGTGATAGAGGTAGCTTGCCCGTGGTCAGAGTACTCATCGAACACGGTGCGGATGCGACGATCAAGGTATGTCGATGTACACGGACACTATCATAAATTTGCTTAACTTCTTTCCAGGATCCGGACGACCTGACGGGACAAGAGCTGGCACAAGTTGCTGGGCATGACGATATTTGTGCCTTTCTGGAAACGGAGCTACATTAACACATCAAGTTGAACGGAGTGTGTAGGGCAGGCCACTACAAGTGGATAGATTGGTGTAGAGGGAATGGTGTCGGTCTGTAAGGCTCGTGGTGAACCTGGCATTCCGGTCATGGTGCAGTCGATAATGTATGGTGTGGCGGAACTAGACCGTGTCCGGTGAAGGCACAGACGTCCGAGGTCCGAGTGCTTTGGGATGATATTTCGAATCTGGTGGTATAATACCTCCCTACAAGCTTGTCAGCAAACACGCGTCCCAAGCCGGAGAACGCACTCACCCATTCCAACAATCGCACCGCAGATTTGCTCGGCATCGCACCCACTCCCAACCAGTACTTTATCCTGTCTACGCTCCACTCGACCGTTTTGTGTGTCGCGCCGAGTTTGAGAGCGGGGTCGTATATCCCCAGGAGCTCTGCCGGTTTCGCGTCACGGCGTTTGCGCTGGTCTATGGCGACCAGGTGGAATATCTTGTTGTGCTTGCGGCCATGCATGGCCATTCGAATGCGGATGGGCATCTTGGTCGAGTGAGCTTTCGCACTAGAGAAATTTCGAGCCAGTCGTGTTGTATGTCACTATTTGGCTAAACAAGGACTACGATCGACAAGTACAAGAATCTGTTACGAATCTGGCCCAGCACTACCGGGTATCAGCTACACGTTCAGTCAATACACGTTTTCCCCGTGGAAGTTGAGAATAAAACCCACCATACAAATGTTGTTGCCGTTGAGGAGTGTCTGAGCAAGCTGTGTCTGCTTTTTCCCCTGGGGCGTCGTCTCGCTGAGAGAATCTCAGATTGAGAGGACGTTCTCTTCCAAGCGTAGAAATGGGCGCACTATTCTGTCACGTCTTCTAGCACCATGTCTAGAACCAAGCAGTTGACAAGATGTGAACGGATAGACTAGCCGAATTAACTCACTGACAAAGTCATCGAAGCCCAGGAGCGTCCCAGTGAACTCCCGATCGCTTTTCATGATCACCCAAATCCGAGACCCAATACATCTGTCAATGAGCTCTGAGAAAAAGAATCGATCATTGACACGCAACGCCCATCCTAACGAGTAGACTTGCCTAGAGGAAGGATTTGAGAAGCCATGCGTGATGTCGTAGTAGCGTATGAAATCGATTGATCACAAATACAACAGTTTTATACAAGTCTACGCCGACTACACACAATTATCAACCTCCCCCTATGATAACTTCCCCGGCCAGTCTACTTGCGCGGGTTACCTAGCGTCCGTTAGACGCACGTCAATACGCATATCAGGCAGTTGCCTACAATGCTCAACACAAAGCAAAAAAGGACTGGTCGTGTCCTGAAGAAAAAATACTATCTGGACAACTTCCGTAGAGACGTTACATCGCGTTCGTGAAATGATGAGCGGGTAAAGAAAAGGAATTTGACATTGGCACGGATGTATTCCTCGCCATAAATCCAAAGAAAACTGATCACTGCTGTGCAAAGCTGAAGCCTCCTTGTGGTGCGCTGATATCGGAGTGGAACTACATGTCCTGTGAGTTGACTGGCGAACAAGACAGCTGGAAACACATACTGCATATGCACCAGAAGCATCAACGGCTGGTGCACTGATGGCGGCATCGACTTCTTCTTCGTCCGGGAAATACTTGTCCATGATGTTAAACGCCTTCTTGTAAATGTCCAGGTTGTCGTGTGACTGAAGGTTGTGAATGGTGACCATGCCACCAGCTTCTTCCACGAAAAGAGCATATTGGTTCACAGCTCCGGGGCCAGCTGCTTGCTTGTCGGCTTCGCCAACCTTCAAAACGTTGTCAAGTCCATCAAGAGCGACTTGGATAATCTTGTTGTCCATCATCGTGAGTAGATCGCAGAGAGGCTTAATGCAACCTTGAGAGACGAGATAACGTATCTGGGAAGGCTCGTGGAGACCTCCAGAGGTTGCATTGGAAATTGCCCAGCAAGCCTCTTTGCGAGTTTTGAAATCGGCATTTGAAAGGATGTTGATAAGGGGAGGAATTATGTTGGCGTCAATTACGGCTTGGATTTGGGGAGGTGATCCGGCAGTGATGTTAGAAATAGTCCAGCAAGCCTCTTTCCTAATTCCCTCTTTCGGCGACGACAAGAGCGAGAGAAGGGCAGGAAGTGCACCGGAAGCAATAACCACTTGGGTCTGGAGATCGTCTCCAGTGACAATGTTTCCGATCGACCGCAGAGCAGGAGTCTGAACTGCAGTAGAGTTATGCATGAGCAAGTCCACCATTCTCCTACACACCGCAGACTCGATGACGGCTTGAATCTTGTCGTTGGAACCGTCAGAGAGATAAGAGATGGCCCAGCAAGCATCGATCAAGATTTCGTCATCCATGGAATAAATCAGTTTGGTCAAGACCGTCAGAGCAGGCGAGATCTATTGTGCAGGTTAGAATGCGATTAGCAAGAGATAGTAGGTTCGCATACCAATTCCCATTCTGGCTGAGGGTTCTTTCCTCGGCAGAAGTTGCTCAAGGTCCAGGTAGCATTTCTGAGCATGCTCAGTTTGTGGTTTTCACTAAGGAGTGTCAACAGAGGACGCAGAGCACCCTGCTGTAGGACGTAATCTCTGCACTGTGGGCTGTCACCAGCGATATTGCCGAGGGCCCAGACGGCTTGTTCGCGAACATCGAGTACGGGGGATGACAGAAGGTTAATGAATTCGGGAACCGCGCCAGCGTTTATTACGACTTGGGTGTGTTCCGCAGTTCCAGATGCAATGTTTGTAAGAGCCCAAGCAGCTTCAAACTACAGACAAGTTCGGCGACCTGCGTGGGTAGAGCAAGCGAACTACTGACCTGGAGCATGGATTGACCAGTTCGCAGAAACTCAACAAAACGAGGGACGACGCCACATTCGATGACCTTCTCGATAGGTGGATTCTTCTCCTTTGAGAGCAATTTACGGAACTTGGTGGTCGCGTCAAGCTGACGTTCTCCGTCCTCTGAGAAGACGCCCGAGATCATCTCATCTGCGAGCTGGGAGTGGTCAGTGCGAAATGCCACTCAAAGGGTAAGCAACTCGTACAGGTGGCTCCCAGTCCCTGCTGGTGGTCTCCTCATCGGAATCAACCGAAGAGGCGGGGAGGAAGTTTCTCCTTTTTGCGATGTTCTCCTCGCGTTTCTGCCTCCGGATCTCAACTTGCTGCTCTTCGCGACGACGACGAAGATCATCCTGTTTCAAGCCACCCTTGTTCTTGTAGTCTGTATGAGGACGCGTCGTCTGAGCTGTGGACGCTGTATGAGACTGGAGGGGACGTACCATTTCTGCGGTGTGCCATTCGTGATTCCATTGTGGTTGTGTAGAACAAGGTCGTTGTCGCGTCTCTAGTGCTCTGAAAATGCCCATCGCCTTATCACAATCCGTGACATCACACTCGGTCACATCACGTTACAAGAGTTTGTCCAAACTACACTAGTACAGCAAATTCCTAATCTATAGCTCGTCGTCAAACGCGTACTGGTAATCAAAATGTCAGGCATTATCCACTCCATCAGCCTTGTACACTCACCTCGAACGATGTAGGAGGCTCAGCATCCCCTGTGGTCCCATCCAGTGCAATATGCAAGTTCCGCTCCGCCGACGCATGTCCGTTGGGTACCGCGCTTCCGTTCGCCGTCACCTCCGTGGCGACAGGCGGAGAAAGGTCAATAAAGTCACCTTCCTCGTCCGGTCGCTCATCGATCAGGATCAAGATACCCCCCCCACCCGCATATCGTTCCGACAATACGCCAGAAGGTCTTTTGTTCCCGCTCGACGCTGTCCTATTACCTTTGGAAACCGGTGTGTGAAGTGAGACAGGCCGAACAGGCTGATACCGCCCGTCCGAAGGGAAGGTGATATAACTCAGTTGAGCTGGCGTTACTCGCGAGAAGTTTGCAACTTTTTCGGAGCTGAGCTCCGCCTTTCGCTTCGTCGAAGTTTTGGATTCTTCTGACCCGACGTCTTCCGTCTTCATCTCGACGTCACCATCCTTCTTCGAATCCATCTTTTCGTCCTGCACGGTAGTTAGCAACGTGGTACAACAAATAAGTGGTCAATCTCACCGTTTCCATCGCCTCAGATTCAGCTGCCGCTTTCCGCTTCTCTCTTGCCTTGACCTTTGCCGTGGTTGAAAGTACAGCGGTTGCCATCTTCGCTGCCGTCTCCCTCTTTGGTGGCGTTGCAGGTGCTGGATAGGCGAATAGACTTGGTCGGGCGTTCGAGATCAATTCGAAATTGGGGACCTGTTGAATTGTTAGTATCGGCAGATTCACGTTATCAATTAACTAACCTTTAACTCTTCGCTAAGGCCAATAATTGCCGTAGGTTCAAATGCAAGGCAAGCGCAGTGTGCCAAAGGATACCAATACCAAAACTGACAGAATAACGCCATACCGACAATGGCATTCGTATTTCGGCTGCCTGCTCGACTTTGCAAGCTAATGGTCACGTTGCGACCTCCTGCATCGATCAGCCCTTGACCAACGGCCGCACCAAAGCGTGCCATAGGGTCCTCGTGCTTGTCAGAGATAACCTTGGTGTAGAGTGAACGTGTAGATGACATCGACGGAGAAGATGCTTCGGATTGTTGCACGAGGATCATACCAAGAGCAACAAATGCTCCTTGACGGACAAAGTCCACCCCATCTTTAGTCATTGGCTCCAGAATCTCGACAGCATCCTAGAAAGCGCTCGGGTTAGAATGCTAAATGGTCTGAAAGCATGGACTCACCTGCATCCCAGTGCCCGCACACGCAATGCCGAGCGCGAGAGTAGCTCCACACCGAACATGCGGATTGTAACTCTCACTGAGAAGCTGGACTATCCGGGGAACTTGTCCTGGGGATTTAAAAAGAAGAAAGGCAAGCGACGTCACGGCCGCTCTTCGCACGTCGTCTGACGTGTCTGAAACAGCGATGTGTAACAATTGCCGGACTGCATCGTTGTTTGACGTTCCTGCATACGCAAGGGCGAGGGTATAAACGCCGCCGTACCGCAAAATAGGGTCCTGTATAAATCGTGTTGGCAAGATGTCGCTGATAGAGAGAAACTATCTACCTTCTCGGCTAATAACAAACGAATTGTCTCGTCTGCTTCCTCTTGGCGGCCGTAGAATACAAAAGCAAGTGCTATGGCCAAACCACGGATGATCTTCTCGTGCTGAGTCTCCCGAGCATACGTGATCATTTCCTCGGCACAAGTTTTATTAGCAGACCCTAGCATCACAAGGCCCATGGCGTATCCTGCGGCCTCGCCAGCAACGGCCGAATCCGAGAAGAGAGTCTCCTTCAGATCATCGTATGCTTCAGAGCTGCGGCCGCCCATTCCGGCAATGCCAAGGCCCAAAGCTGCACCATGTTGCACTATCTCGCCTTGTGCACTTTTCAGGGCGTCCCGAAGATAGTTTTCCACGGTTTGCCCACTACCACAGCCTGCATTGATTAGGCCTAGTGCGTAAAGGGCTCCACCCTCCGAGTACGCTGCCCCCTGGATCTGGCTCTCAACGCCATTTTGAGGTAGGTAAGGGCCAAGGATATTCATGCCTTCCTGGAAGTATCCTTTATGGATAACTCCAAGGGCGGCAGTGGCCGAGAACTTTGCCCAATTGGTAGCCATGCCTAGCCATTCGAGGTTTTCCCGTAGGAATATATCCGAAGTTGTTCCGGCATGCATAAACGCGTTCTGTAATGTGAGGGCAGTGTGGTATATTGATGATCGAGGTTCGAGCGAGTCCTAAGTACGATGAGCCAAGGCGATCTTGTCCATATTATGGATGATTACCTTGCTGTGCTTTAAAATCGACATGTCCACCTTGTTCGTTCGTTTGAGGAACTCGAGGTAAAGTTTTACGGACTCCTGACCGCCGAGTATATTACGAAGCTTGTCGAAAATGTTCTTTGTTTCCTGCTTCGCACATTCGGTCACAAAAAAGTCGGACGCATGTAAGGAAGTGAGACCAACCTCGGTTCCCTCTGGTAGATGTGTCCGGACGCCTTCCAAAAAGTCTCTTGATCCGCCCTCAGCTAGATCGAATGCAAATTGGTATGCTAGTAGACTTTCTTTCGGGACTAGTGAGGTCAAGAGGGGCACGGTGAGAGACGGTTTGTTCATGGTGACAAGGAGGCGAGCGAGCGAGAGGATATGCGAAGAATTTGTTCTGGAGGATGGGGCAGGGAAGAGGGGCAACAGAAAGTTGAGAATCTGATCGCGGTACAAAAGAGGGAAACCGGTATCAAGAATAGCATCCATCGCGTAGGACAAGAGCAATTCGTCGTGAGTGATGTCATAGACACGAGAAATTATGTCGAGGCGACGTGATTCCAGGGCAATGCCGATTGCCTGACGAACAGTGAGAAGCAGGTCATGGGCAGGGGGCAAGAATGAAATGTACCTGCCTATATTCTCCGTCTTCTATACAACGATGGAATATAGATTCTATGATGGTCTGCAACCGAGGGTCGATCTTGGTTCCTGTGAGGGCCTCTTCTGAACGCTGGAGAACGTATCTGTCTATGGCCATGGCTGTGGGACGACATGGTTTGCCTGTGCACATGTGTGCAATGCAGAGGGAGACGCACAAATGACAGTTTCGATGTATTCGAACGAGTTGTTATCACGAGCTTCCGCCTCGAACGCGCTGCCTGCGCCAAGAGCAAAGGAGAGGGCTTCGTCATATTCGCCCAAGTAGTAGTAGACTTTGCTTGCGAGCAAGGCAGCAAGATCGCGAGCTGGCTTTGGGAGCTGTTCGGACTCGTACAAGCTCTCACTGTGGAGAAAGTGAGCGATAGAATAGTGTAGGAGAGAGGTACGTGCATTGGTGCAATGTGTTCTGATATTTCTGCCCAAAACTGGGGTACGAGGGGATGCAGGGCGGCGACTGCATGCTGCTTGAATGCGGGGTCTGGTTCTGAGAGAAGGGCGAGTACGCCAGCAGCAGATGAGTGAGCACGCATAACAGACTTTGATATTGAAGACGCGTCACCTCTCTCTCATCATGTGTCTTTCAAGCGGAGATCGTCGGACTCTGAATTCAAACCCTTCCGGTTCCGACGCGATCCTCGTCTCCGTCGTACAACATGTCTTTGTTCGCAAGGTCCTCTCTCCGCTCCCTCCCCCGTCTCGCCCGCCCCCTCGCGACGAACCCCTCCCCCAGCTCCGAGTACTTTTTAAATCTCAACGCTCTTCGCGAGCACGCAGCACGTATGCTTCGGCTTCTTGTTCTCAATTCTCTACCCCCTCACCCGACTATTTCCCGCAGATACTACTGACCTATGGCGCAAGATCAGGTATGTGACGAGCCTCGACGGCCTTTCATTTGCTTATTTTTTCCCAGCTTCTATGTCGCGTTCCCTGCCAGTATGTCTCGCTTGCCGTCGATCTCCACCCCCTTTCATCTTTCTTTAGCTTTTGTTACCTGTGCTTGGGTGTACAACGTCGAGTCGGAGCATGCCGCTCATGAAGACCCTTTGATTGAAGAGAACAATGGCACTCTTCCTCAACCCCCGCCGTATCCATACCTGAACCGCAGGGTCAAGCCCTTCCCATGGGGTAGCAACACTCTGTTCTTCAACCCGAGGGTAAGCTTCTGCACTTTTGTTTCCAATGACATTTCCCAACTTTCACGCAGTATAACAAGGATATGAGCGAGGCGGATGTGTAAACGCTAGAACGCTTAATTCCGCTTATTCCCCGTTAACCTTGTGTCGCAAAACTCTGGTCGTGTAACAATTTGCACCGTTGGGCGATTCGCTATCCATAGCTCACCACACAGCTCCGATGTGAATATAAACATGTTAGATCAAGTCCGTTGGTATCGAATATATATATCGCCATCGCAGACATGTCCTTCAACACGCATTAGGCGCGGAATCTAGTACGTTAACCAGGCACCCAACAGTGCACCACCGGCTACAGTCACCAGTGCAGTCAGCACAGGTGAAGCTGTCAGGCTCATTGGGTGCAAATCCACAGCAGCGTTTGGGGTACTGTAACCTGTTCAGCCTCGTCTTGCACCATTGCGGCTAATGCTTACCTTGTCGGGCTTGCAAGTACGGTGTATTCCGAACCGGCAAACGAGGTGACAACACCGACACCGTTAGACGCGAGCGTGATGGCAGGACCACCGACGGATGTCACGATACTCTCGGCCACACCAGCGATTGCTAATTTTAGAAGAGACGTGAGCATCATGGTGATACAGCTTTTGAAGCCACCGACATGTCACAGTTGCGATCACACCACTATGAGAATCGAGCCAGGTCGAGCCTGAAATGACGTTGAGCGAACCTATCGTCAGTGAGTTGATGGGGTACGTACCGTCCGAAAGCCCTTCAGAGTACCACGAAGCGCCTGTTCGAATAAGATTTTATGAAAACACACGATCGAACTTGAAGACAAACCTGCGGCGGTTGCCTCGGAGTAATACGACCCTGCCTTGGATGCGTACGAGTTAATTACACTAGGGAGTTCATCTAAGGCCGCAGATCAGATGAGTGCCAGATATGGGCGCCGCGCTCACTTTGGCGTTTGACCGCAACAGGGTCGGCGCGGCCAAGTGCAGCCAGGGAGACGAGAGCGGAAGCAAAGAGAGTGCGGAAGTGCATTATTTAAAAGAGTAAGAATCGAACGAGTGGTGGCAGAACGAACGAGTTGGAGACAGTTTTTAAAGGTATGTATGACGATATGCACCAAGTGATCCGTCGTCATGCAGACGTAACCCGGTGTCCGGATTAGGCAGGTGTCGTAGATGGACCGGACCGTGGTGGAGCATCCGTGCGATCGATTCTCTCCCTTGTCCCATTCACACCGCCATGCCGCGTCCTATCATCTCGCCTTCCGTCCTCGCCTCTGACTTTGGCCAACTCACCGCAGAATGCAAGCGCATGATCAAGGGCGGTGCAGAATGGCTCCACATGGGTACGCCCTCCAGCCACCCTGATACTACCTATCTAATGGATTTCCCCCACAGACATCATGGACGGGTGGGCATCGTCTTATCGTAACCTCTACGTACTCACCTATATACAGCCACTTCGTGCCTAACATCACCATGGGTCAATCGGCTTCTCTCCAGGGAGAGTAACCATACTAATGTATCCCCCAGGCGCACCCGTACTCTCGTGTGTATCAAAAGGCGTGCCCGGAATATTTATGGACTGTCACATGATGGTAGCACAGCCCGAGAAGGTAGTCGTGCTCAGCGCCCCGCACTGACAGATACATAACTTTGTTCCTTAGTGGGTCGACGACATTGCCGACGCTGGCGGTGCGCTGTACTGCTTCCACATTGAAGCAACTTGTAGGCCGGTGCCTTATTTATATATATGCATCTCTAATATACCAAAGCGGATGCTATATCCCTCATCCGTGCTATTCACGGGCGAAATATGAAGGCTGGTGTGGCGATATCCCCCGATACACTGTCCACAGCCATCACCGCTGAAATCGGTGCCGCAGCAGATATGCTGTTGGTCATGACCGTGTACCCTGGTGAGTCGCGCATATTTTATCGGTATCATACCTCGCTCAGGATTCGCACTCGTACTAGGTCGGGGTGGTCAGAAGTTTCTCGAGCGCTGTGTTCCAAAGGTTGCAGAGCTTCGCGCCCGATTCCCTGACAAAGATATCGAAGTGGATGGCGGTGTCGGCCCAAAGACAATCGGTGTCTGCGCCGAGGCTGGTGTGTCTTGCCATTGTCGCACAGCTATGACCTCAAGTTGACGTCCCGCAGGGAGCAATGTCATTGTTGCCGGAACTGCCATCTTCGGTGCTTCAAATCCCGACGAGGTCATTGCGCAGTTGAAAGCCAGCGTCACTGCCGCCCAGCTGAAGGCACCTCAGGCCGTGTAATTGTATGACTTTTCTCCATGAGAGGGGACTTGCACATTTCAGTATTACAGACACCGCAAATAAGAAAGTATTAGAATTCGGATATATGCTATTGTCCTATGCAAGTCCTATGGCCTAAGCTTAAGGTTAGATCACCACCTCAGCTCTTGATTGCGCGTGGTCTAGCTAGTATGGTCCTGCAGGAAATTAAATCTGACAAGTATATGGGACAAGGAAAGGTGGTATCTAATGTCACTGTTCGCACTGGAAGGGTCAGATTTCTGTTCCAATAGGAAGAATGCAACTCGTATGCATGTACGCTATCTGTGATTGTGAAATGTGGAGTTGAATATCGAGTAAATAGATCGTCGAACAAGTAGTGAGATCGTTGACCGGAACCGGGACCCTCAGTCGTCACCACTGAAGCCACTCTCCATACATGTTGGGCCGTTCACCGCGAACGTATGATTCAAAGGTTCGTTTGAGAACTGTTGCCCAGTCAAGGTCCCGCTTATCGTCCACGATCCTGTCTACCCATTCTTCGGGGTCGGAATCTGGATTCGCAGCAGCACGTGCAGCTCTTTCGCCAGCCGCGAACCTCGGCCCAAGGTCTGGCCAATTGCGCGAGGGGTCGAATGGCTTCCACCTAAACGTACCTAGGTTAAACAGAGAGACCCATATTGATCACAGGCAATGCTTACCAAAAGTTATGGAAATGATACGAGTAGGCACCACGGAAGAACCCATCGAATCCCAGAGCTTGCGGTGCCGCACTGTTTTGTGCGGGCGTGTTGAAAAAGTCGGCGAACCTTTTAGACGTTATTCAGTACTACACCAGCTTTATGCTATATGCGTACTCACTCCACAAAGTATGGCTGAGGAGGCCGCTCGCGCTGGTAAACTTCGGTATTGAGCCAGGCCGAGTCGAAAAGAGCATCCGGAAGACGTAACAGGAGGCCTTCGACGTGTGCGTCCTTTGTGTATCGGGAAACCGTCATGGGATGGAAGTCCAACCCATTTTTGAGGGCTGTACGGAAGAGAAACGATCCCAAGGCAGAGTTTTTATTCATACGAAGCACCGCAGTGTTGTACTTCTCCAGACGTGACCACCGATATGCAAATGCACCTTTCCACCCCCAGAGCTCTTCCCAGTCCCGTAGGAAGATGGTGTCTGCATCAAGATAGATACCACCGAACCTGTGGCACAAGACGAACCGAGCCATGTCTGACAAGATGACGGAAAGACGATCATACGTCGACGAAGACTTGGAACCGGTGCGGTTGAGCATGTCATCTTCGTCAGATTTGTCAGAGGCCTTGGTGGTCGTGGTCGAATCGGTGCGGTTGTCTGACCGAGCAGACGCAGATGCCTCGGCACTTTTCGTTCGGTCAGCGGGAACGTTAATGATGTGACCTCCAGAGTTGAACAGAGTTTCCTTGAGCTCTCGCCATTCGTCTTTAAGCTCAGGAATGCCGTCCAGCTGATCAGTAGTATTCCAAAGCTTGAACTTGATAACGTCCTTGAACCTAGGGTGCAAGAAGGGGGCTGCCCACGGATTCGTCTTGAGTTGCTCGTACATATCGTTAAGGGCCGAAGGATTTGGGACGGAGGCTGCAGGGCCAGGGTTGATCCATAACCAGAATTCAGGTCGGCATACGTTAGTCTCCAGATCCTCTTTCAAGTGAAGGCCATGATTTTGCGTAAACAGGAAGGACAGAAGGGCGAGATATGGTTTATCAGTGAAGGGACCAGTCCAGAACATATGGAAAAGGCGAGGATTCTCAGTATCGCACGGCGTTGGAAGGCTGGAATAAGGGACGTGCTGCAACGTTGAGCGAAGGGGTAGAGAAGGCTCCCATTCTACACCACGCTTTTTCGTGAGACCGGCGTTGGGATCCTGGATGACAGCAGACTCAGCCGGACGCGGTGCAATCACGTTTGCTAACGATATTTGCGCGGGTTCGGTGAAATTTTCACGGCCTTGCTCCATGTAAGTGTATTTCCACTCGTCCGTCTTTCCTCGTCTCATATGGTTGCCATTATCGAGACCAGCACCGAGGCGGAGGACTTCGAGACAATCACGGACGTACTGGATGCACGAGGATGAGTGCGACTCGCATGGCAGAAGCGATATTAATTACCTTTCCCTGAGAGAAATCGCAGTGTTCCATGATTACGTCTAGATCTGCAACTGAACCGGGGACGGGACGTGGAGGGTACGCGACGTTCGGCGGCTGACTTTGGTTGTCAGTGTAGACACGGCGTGGACCATCTCCTCGTGTCGTGGTGGCCACGGGACCAGGCGGCGGTCTGAAGCGTGACGGAATGGTAGGAACTCTTCGGGGAGGAAGAGCAGGATTGAGAGGTGGGGTTGTCAAACCGACTTGCTCCGGAACTGATGGGGTGCATTTGAGTTTGAGTTGGACTGGCAAAGATTCGGGTGACTTACTCTCTCTCTTGCTAGGATAGTGGCCGCTGGCAATCTCCCATTTCCAGATCCGCTGGATGTCCTCTCTGCCAAAAACGAGGGTAGATGACTCTCCAAAACTGGATGTCCACTGCTTCTCCTCTGCACCAAACCTGCGAGTGAAGGAGAAGAATGTGCAGAGAGAGGCGATCAAGAGTAAACAAATGATGAGTGGCCCCCGTCGCCTACCAAAGCGCAGAGAGCTGAACTGCTGCATGCGCGTGGGGTTTGGCACGAAGAGACGCAACCTGCGAGATTGAACGCCGGGGATTGGGACGGTAACGGGGACTGTCCATGATGCGGAGCGGGAGTGTCTGTGCATCTTCTCCTGGACGGCGGAGGAGGAATAGGTTGGGAGGCCGTTTGTGAGACGTGTCTTTTCTGGGTAGCCATTACCGCGCTGCGGTACGGAGAAATAATTGAGGGAGGGCATGAGTCCAGAGGACGACGCCGGGCTGGGGCTTTAAAGAAATCTAACGCGGTCAAGCCAGAAAATTGAATCTGCCCCTCACAACAAATCCAGTACATGCGAAACTATGTCCTCTTTTGTACATATTCCGCAGCCTACCATCGCAGCCATTCCCCATACATATTTGGCCGCTCACCCCTAACATAACACTCAAATGTCCGCTTCAATACTGTGGCCCAGTCCAGATCCTCCTTGTCCGTCCCTACCCAATCGTCTGAGTCCGGGTCACCGTCGGGGTTGGCACCCGCGCGAGCAGCACGCTCACCCTCCGCAAAACGCGCCCCTAGATCAGGCCAATGACGAGCCGGATCGAATGGTCGCCACCTGATGCAGATGCCGATGCGTGAGATTTGATCGCCGTCGGTGGCAGACATACTTACCACGAATTATGATAGTGATACGAATACGCGCCTTTGAAGAACCCATCAAAGCCTGTGGAAAGCGGAGCAGCCCCCTGATGCGCAGGTGTATTGAAAAAATCGGAAAAACTGATTCGGCGCTTTCATCTCAACAATCCTGGGCGGCATGGAACGACCAACTCACCTTGTAAAGAAAGGCTGAGGGGGTCGCTCGCGTTGCAACCCCTCCGTGTTCAGCCAAGCAGGATCAAAGAGTGCGTCGGGGAGTTGAGTCAACAGTGGCGAGAGATACGCATCCTTCAAGTATCGCGTAATGGAGTTGGGGTGGAAATCGAAGCCGTTCTTCAAGGCGGTACGGAACAGGAACGATCCAAGCGCAGAACCCTTGTTGAGGTGGAGCACTGCAGTGTTGTAAAAATCGTGATAGGACCAGCGGTAAGCAAATGCCCCTTTCCATCCCCAGATCTCTTCCCAGTCCCGAAGGAAAAGTGTGTCTGCGTCAAGGTATATTCCACCAAAACGGTGAGTGACGATGAACCGAGCGACGTCCGAGAGGATTACCGAAAGTCTATCATACGATGCTTCCGATTTCGAACCCAGACGGTCGGTTATACCATCACGAGTCTTCGATCCCAACGGCTTCGGATCAGCAATGCTAACGGATACACCGCCAGAATTGAAAAGTGTGTCCATTGAACGCCAGCTGTCCCGTAGCTCGGGAATGCCGTCTAGTTGCTCGGTGGTATTCCAGAGCTTGAACTTGATGACCCCCCTGAAGCGCGGATGTAAGAAGGGGGCCGCCCAAGGATTCGTTTTCAAAGACTGATACATATCCTCCAGGGCGGAATCCGCGGGCGTAGCAGCTGCAGGGTAAGGATTGATCCAGACCCAAAATTGAGGACGACATGCTGGGACAGAATCGTTCTCCGACTGAAGTCCGAGGTTCTGAGTGAATAGGAACGAAAGAAGGGACGTGTATGGCTTGTCGTCAAACGGGCCAGCCCAGTACATGTGGAAAATACGTGGGCCTTGCAAATCGCATGGAGCCCCAAGGTCGGCGCGCGGCATTTGTTTTCGCGATGGCGGGAAGGTCAGGGGAGGTTCCCATGGGACTCCTTTTTTCTTCTGTAGACCTGAATTAGGGCCATACCATCCAGTTGGGTATACGGCAGCAGGGACTGGAGGAGTAATAGCATGCTGGAAATATTCATCTTCTGCGTTAGATTCATCCTCTGTGTATATATACTTGACGTGGTCCGGATTCCCTCGTCGTATTCGTCTACCATTATCAAGGCCAGCGCCTGTTCGCAAAAATTCAAGACAATCGCGGACAAACTAACTCACATCAGACTTCGACCCTGAAAGGCGAACGATAGCACGACTCACTTTCCCATTAGTAAAACTACACCGTTCTAGTATTATATCCAAGTCTGCAATGCACCCCGATACCGGTCTGGGCGGGTATGCATCTGTATCAAAATCCGGAGAAGGACTGTGCAACGTGTGGTAGGTTCTTTGAGGACCAACCCTCTCAGGTATGGTGATCACAGGTCCGCGGGGAGGGGTAAACGGTGAAACGAGCGTGTGTGCCTTGGCAGGCGGCAATGCAGGGTTGCGTATGTGGGCAGTGAATCCTATCTGCTCGGGAACTGGGAAACACGGATCAGCTGTACGCGCGACAAAAAAAGGAAAAAAAAAATCATACTTTTTGCACTGGTGGGATGATGACCGCTATCTATCTCCCAGTGCCAGATCCTTTGTAATTCATCCCTACGAAACACTAGGGTTGAATCCCTGAAGGACAATGGCGGAGCCCAGCTCGCTTCCTCCGTGCCCAGAAGCATTAATATCACACAGATGGCGAGAACTCCTCCGAGGAAAGCGCAACAGCGAGAAAAGAGCCCTCTGCGGCTGAGCCAAGATACGGATTGTACGCGTGCGGGGTTTACTACCCTCACGCGGACGCGTCGTGGTTCAGTCCTGGGCGCTGAAACAGGGAGAGGGATATGTGATGCGCTTGATTTCTCCCGGATCGCAGACGAGGTGGAGTGTCGACCTCGGACGCGGCGGAGAGCACCCAACACGTATCGAGAGGGGGACATAGAATGGAGCGCTGGTAAAGGATTGAAAGAGGTCTGAATATGGATCAGGTCATGGCACAGCTCGCAACAGAATGTTTCGCAGGATCAAATTCTCATGATCTTGAGTCAGACACACGACTCGATTTGTATCATACAGCGGCAACTTCTACATCGACCATCCACCGTTCTAGGCTCTAACTCAATGCGCACCAAGCAGTTGCAACTCAAGATCAGCGGGATCAGTGGGGACAGACAGGATTCGAAGGGTGTTGGTGTGTCCGAGACCTCCCTTCCACCCCTGGACGGCAATGATAGTCGTGCCAGTCTTGATGATGTTCAACGCCAGCGCATTCTTCAATCCAAAGCGAATGCGATTGTCGACCTGGGGGAAGTTACACTTAAAATGCGCTAAAAGATACATTGGGTTAATAACTCACATCTTTCTGCCACTGACTCTCAGGAATGCCGCGCGGCTCCGGGTACCAGAATGGGTAGCATCCACGGTGCAGGTGAATCTGACGGGCGGTCTGCTGGTTGCGGGTTACTGGAGACGTGACTTCAATACCACAATAGTATCATAATCGGGGCAACATACCGGTGATGATCGGGACTAAAGGCCTGTACTTGGAGACCAGACGAGCGGTATTGCCACTGGTGGATAGCACGAGGATGGCACTAGCGTTTTGTTCAGACGCTGCTGCCACCGCGGCAATCGCCACGGTTTCCACCGTCTCAGTGGGTCGAGGCTGGATCGCCTTCAACTCGTCGTACAGAGGCGGATAACAGATGGCAGCTTCGGCAAGAAGGCACGTCTCCGCCATCATGAGAACTAGGTATGTGTCAGCCAATCGCTTTGAACTGGTCATGCAGACGGCTTACCGGATTCCACGGGATAGCTTCCTTTCGCGGTTTCTCCTGACAACATGACGCAATCGGCCCCATCGAGCACAGCATTGGCAACATCGCTGACTTCTGCGCGTGTGGGCCTTGGGTTGTACTATGATATTTTCAGCGAAGTTAAATCAAGAACGACTTTTTTTGGGCTCACTGTCATGGACTGCAGGGTATTAAATTAGCACCCAAGCAGAGTAAAAACATTAAGCGAGATCTCACCTCGAGCATCTGCGTGGCAACAATGACAGGCTTCCCAGCAATGTTACATTTGGCGATCATCATCTTCTGAGCCAGGAAAACCTGACTCGCAGGAATCTCGATACCAAGGTCACCACGAGCAACCATAACACCATCACACTCGCGGAGGATTTCGTCAAAGTTTTCTACACCTTGTTCATTCTCGATCTTGACGATGATCTTGATATTGGCGCCATCTGGGCCAAGGACCTGACGGATGTCCTTGACATCTTGAGCACGGCGAATAAATGATGCAAAGATCATGTCGACATTGTTCTTAACGCCAAATAGCAGGTCCTTTTTGTCCTTCTCAGAGAGAGCAGGGAGGTCCACGTCCGTCTTGGGTAGGTTGACACCCTTACGAGAAGAGAGTGTCCCGTTGTTGATAGCGCGAACGCGGACGTTGGGACCATCGATGGACAGAACGAGAAGAGATAGAATACCTGAGGCTGGATAAGGACATGGTTCAAGAGCTGAGAAATGGAGAAAATACCATCGTCGATATAGATTAGCTTCCCTGGTGCAGTGACCTTTGGAAGGTTTTTCTGTGACAGGAACGGTGAGAAGGTGCAAGGTGCAAGGTGCTTCGATCAAAAAGAACTGACATAGTCGAGCCAAAGGCGTTCGCCATCGCAAGACTCGCTATATTTGTCGTCTGTGGTAATTATGAATTCGTGTCCGGCCTTGACGGGGACCTAAAGCGGGTGTAAGTCATGTCGATAAACGGAGACTGCGTATATGCGTACATCTTTGCCATCCTTCATCAAACCAGTACGGATCTCAGGACCTTTCTGTAATACAGTGAGTTACGTTCTTTCGATTGGGTGATAAGGATACATACAGTGTCTAGCGCAATCGCAACGGGCCGTCCGGTGGGATCGGCTTCGGGCATTGTCAACACCGATGTGCAGGCATGAGAGAGCGGCTCACCATCGATCACGGCCCTGGTGTTGTCGATGACGCTTTGATGATAGTCATACGAGCCATGAGAAAAGTTCATGCGGACTGTTTTTCACGACATGAACGACGAGACGGTCGGCATAACGAGAGTGCGACCCACCAACATTGACACCCGCGCGCCTCAATGCAGCAAGTTTCTCGACAGTGTTTGTGTTAGGCCCTGGAAAGATATGAGATGCTACCGAATTGCCGAGTCAGAATGCGCACCAATCGTCGCGATGATGGCGGTCTAAATGTTGTGTGAGTGTTCGCTTTGCCTGCGGATGGGAGATGCCGGCGTACCTTGCGAAGATACTTGGTTTCCGCAGCCGGTTGAATAGCTTTTGCAGGGCTCAGGGTAGAGTTCCACTCGAGCTGGGAATGGATGCCATCGTAGGTGAACATGGTTGGCTTGCTGGTCGGTGCGTAGAGGAATCGATAGTACGATCTAAGGGTGGAGTTTCTGCGGGAGCAAGGGAATGACAAGAGACGTTCAGCACCTCTGGGAGACAGACGGCTGATGGTAAAAAAGAAAGGAGAGAAGGATATGATCATATCCCAGATGTTCTTATCGATTGCGAGGGTATATTTGATGGACACGTTGCGGACGTACCTGAATTTTGGTGCTGTACGTGAACTGTACTGCGGCGGCGAGCAAGAGCCAGAAAGTATTGTTACATCAAGTCTATCCGTTTTTATCTGTTTCTCAAGTTCCGAGTGTACCCTAACCGGGCTCACTTGGCCTGCCAATCGCTTCCAAGCACACCTCCCAGATTGCGGCCATTGCGGCGACGAACGTGTCAATCATTACCGAGAACACCGCATACTTGACTGTGCGATAACATTACGACATATCAATCCATCGCTCGCCGGCAACTCGTCTTTGGCTCGTACACACGTACAGGGCTAGACCAACATCCCGGACATAGTGAAGGCGTCGCGGTAGACGACTGAGCTGAAATCGAAGTGAAGCGGTGCCTATATATAACGAAAAGAAAGAAAAAAGAATAGCAACCAAACACCCGACCTTACAGTACCCTCAATGTCCACCCGTGTAAGCCTCCGTCCGCACTTGCCGCAGCCTGAGCAGCAGCAAGCCAACTTGGGTCTGGTGTTGGCCCTCCTGGCGGTGTAAGCACGTGACCAGGAGCTATACCACTAAGATCCATGGATTGAAACACGTTCTCGCACGCTATCGTTCTTCCAGAATGATAGCCAACCCCATCTGAAGCTCTGATAAATAGAATAGGTAGAGTTCTGCCAGCAATCGACGACTGCGGAGAATTGTTGGCCGTCTGCGGACCACTGTTGGTTTGTCCATCAACCTGAGCCCCCACTGCAGTGCTTTCGCCGCCAGGCGGTGTCGGATGAGGCCCAGTTGTTGCACCATCGACAGTCAATGTGTTAGGCGGCACGAGGTCCTCCTGAAGTGCTTTGATAATCTCACTAAGTGGGGGCATCTCGACCGTCACCAGAGTGTGCACTGGGGGGAATCTCCCCGTGGGAACATCGGAGGAAACACCTGATACGGTTCCGTCGTTTGCCGTCATTTCGGATGATGGTCCGGGCATTCCACCGCCATATGAAATGCTTGTGAGAGGCCCTGGTGCATGTGGAGGATAGCAACGTGCACGGAGCGGACCTATATTTCCAAGGTAGGCAGTGAGTGGTTGCTGTGTGTGTGTTTTCGGATCTTCATAAAAGAAGTTGGAAACCGTCAATTCCAACGTGTTATTTGCCGGACGATAGTTCGGGGCCGTAAATAGAGTTGGGAATGGCGTAATGGGAAGTTCAGGTATCGAATTATTCTGACCAAACGCATCGAAAAACGTGTATTGGAACTTGGCTATGAACGTAAAAATCAGTAAGAATCTTAATGAACGATGCATATGAGACTCGCACAGATTCCAACGATCGTCCAACACAGATAATCATCCACTTCATCCGAGAGAACTCTGACACCATCTTTAATGTCCTCACGAACACGCGGTGTCGAGAAGATGAGCGGATGCGACCCGCCTTGCGATGATACACCGGGAGTAGATTGGGCAACCCCTGGGGGACCGGGGACAGGGCCAGCGGCAGACAAGTAATGTCGCGAGCCATCTGCGTTGACCCGCTGCAATGCTATTTTTTGCATCTGACTGACGGGACCACCATCTTCGGGAGAGACCCGGCCTTTGTCTACTTTGCGAATGACGAGGGGTGATGTTGCAATATTGGAAAGTGTGTCCGACAACACCACTTCACAGCCATAGGTGACGGCCTGATGGCCACCTGGTGTATTGTGAACGTGAGTATGATGGACATAATACTTTCCGGTCACGTGAATACATACCGTGGACTGGCGGAGCATCCTCTGGGCGGCGAACTACGTTTACATTGAAGGCTGACCAACTGATGTTACTGGCACACAATTGGGCAGAGTCAATGGTCATGTATTTGGTGCGAACGGTCTGTGAGTTGATACGGTTGAAGAGAGACACTGGACCTCCAGCCAGAATGCATGACGAGATGTTACGCGTTTTGGCCGTCTTCTTTGAGGGCTTAGATATGATTGTTACAGGAGCTGAATCAAACGACGCCCAAATACGGCCAGTAGTATTATCGCCGGCGCCCTCACCCGTGGCAGAAGGAGGGTCCATGATGTCGAGGGAAAGAGTGAAGCTCTTGGCTTTGGCGGTACCGGTGACATGGAGAAACTTGAAGCTGCCAGTCATATTATTGTCCAGGGAGGTCTTCTGATCAAAGGAACGCTCTCCTTGTTCAGAAACGACGGCCATAGAAAGTTGCTGAGAGCGCATCTGCCACACGGGACCCTGAATATGGACGATAGGAGGGGGGCAGAGGAAGCGCTTTTCGCTTCCGTATGACTTTTGTGCGACGGCAGCGTGGAGACACATAACTGTGGTCATTGGTATGACGCGCGCAGGGTCCTGGGAGACATGATCGCGTACGGTACGGCGAATTTTCGGATGGGGGTCCTCTTGTTCACCTTCGTCGAACTTGCGCTTGCTGTTCTTGGTGCCCGAGGGCTTATCGTGGGGGAAGGATGAACAATGGCGCGTTAAGCGCTCGGCAAGGGACGTACCTGGTGAAGTAACGCGACGTGATGGGAGGCAGTGAGCTGGGGAGGGGGAGGGGGAATGGCCCAGTGATGGAGGGCGGAGTCCGGGGTTAACTGGTCTTTGCGTGTCGCGGCAAGGATAGACTGGAGTGACGCGCCGGGATCGGGATTAGAAAGGACGGAGGGAGGGGCGGCGGTTATGGCGGGGAGGCCGTGGTTGACGACGGCATTGTTGGGGGACTGCTGTTGCTTGACCGAAGCTAATTGCTGGGTGTTCTGCTGGGAAATAAGGTCGGGAGGTGGTGAGTTTACGAGGATATCGAGGCAAGGTTGTGAGGGAGAAGGGGGACGGGGGGACGAGCTCTTTGACGCAGCCTGGTGGAGGTGGGCGTCGAGGTGAGCAGCGTCGGGCATGGAGATGTGTGGGGAAGAGAAAGGATGGAACGTCCTCATAACCAGTTTCCCGCCAGGGATAACGACGTTGGCTGCCAGCTGTGGGAATCGAGAACAGAGGTGGGAAAAACAAGAAAAGCCTGAGAGTCGTTCAATGTCGACTTACAAATTCACACACCAACACGTGCTACATCGTGGGAATTCAGCCACAAAATAGCACAGCCACGCTCACCGCGGCCCGATTCTTTCCCATCTCTACAAACGATGCACGCGCATCTATTACAATACGGTCTTAAAGATGCAAAAATGACACCAGTGACCAGATGTGCTAGTGCTAAAATACTACGAAATGTTCCAATGCGTACGAAAATAGCGTCCATCAAGTGTCCCCGCTTGCGCTCGTCGACAATTCGTGTCCCGTTTTGTACACTTCGTCCCAGCTCTTCTAGCTCGGCGGGTCACGCTGGAACCCAGCGGTCCTTCGTCCATCTCCAGTACCGTCCCGTCCTCGGCTCTGCCCAGGGAACGGCACAGTCGCGTTAACTGTCCGAGACTCGCGTTTGGGTGTCGGACGAACGCCCAGCTCTATGTCATGCTGGTATCGTTGCCAGTCCTCCACCCTCAGCATAGATTGCCTCTTCGACGAGCTCGTGATGTTGACACCACCACCGATGGCAGCAACCTTGTCTGCGCTCAAGGCATTGGCGCCCGAGCTTCGATCGCCACCTTTACCCGTGTCTACGGCTGTCGTTCCTCGCTTGCCTGTCCCGTCATCCGATTTACGCCTCGCTCTCTCCTCTCGCTCTAGTTCCGCCGCTCTTTCCGCTTGGCGTCTGCTCACTACTTCCCGCTCAATAGCCTTTGATCGCTCCCAGCGACTTTTAGCCGCGGCAAGGTTCGCAGAGTCCTTCTCAGCTTGAGTGATGGGGTTCTGCAGTCCGCGCATCTTCTGCCTGTGTCGCTCTTCAAGTTCTTCAAATGTTGCAACACGTGGCGGCTCGGCTTTCTGCGGAACGGGTGCAACGACGTTACCACGAGGTAAGATGTAAGGCACATTGGAACCGGATTCCTGAGTAGCCGATTTAAGAAGTCGAGTTGGGGGTAAAACGATGGGGATGTTTGGATTCAGGTCAGGAGAGTCTCTCGCAGGGCGAGCTCGGTAAAGAATGTGAGGGGTGGTGTTGGCCGGGGGTGGTTCGAACACAGGAGCATGCCCAGGTGGTTGCAACAGGACAGCCGGAATGTTGCTACTTGGGCGGTTCTGCGACTTCTTCGTCTGCGACCTTAGGGTAACGGCGATGGGTACATCTTCGTCTGATGTGTCTTTAGGGGTTGTGTCGTTCCCACTGACCTCGAGCATGCTTTCACGACGCTTGCGCTGAGCGAGAGCGTCGGTCACTGCCTGGGGTATAGGGAGGCGTTGGGCGTTGGGCATGGTTGCAGAGACAGGTGTGGTTGGAATGGGTGCAGTCACACCTGATGGGGGTTGAAGTAACTTGCGGTCACGTACGTAAGCATCCCAATCCTCGTCTTTAGGCAATGGAACGCTTGTGGGTCGGCTAATCGAGGCACCCAGAGGCGGTGCGTCAATGAGCTTGGACAATTCCATAGATAGCGCGCGGCCACGTGGATCAGGTTGTCTTGGGGGCCGTGTGTGAGGCCGAGGAGTAATAGCATTATCGAGATCGTAACTAAGAGTGCGGCGTGAGGTGAGAGACAGCTTGCGTGAGCGAGAATCATCAGAGTCTGGGCCGGGTGTGTCCGACCGCAATGCATCAATGGAACGCCGGATCGTCTGGATTTCGGCAAGGAGTTCCTCCTTGCGGGCGAGTTCGCTCAGTTCGGCGGATATCTGAACCCGCTGGGCTTCCTTGGCTTCTTTACTAACATCTGGAGCCGCATCGGCAATGAAGCCTGCTGGGACGTCATCTTGAATTCCAATCCCGAGGTCTAGATTAGGGAGGAGACCTGACGCAGCCTGGGTGTTTCTCGCGCTCCGCTTGACTTCATCGTCTGGCATCGGTGCTGCCATGAAGTCAGATACACCGGAGGTATGTCGAACTCGACCGCCAACGAGAGTGAAAGTGGACGAACGGCCTTCGTTTGAACCAGAAGTAGGGAATTCCTTCATGAGAGGGGTTCCCGAATATCCGCTGCCTGTCCGAGCGTGTGTGCCAAAGGATGGATGGTCATTCTCCCATTCCTCTTTCTCTTTCGTGAGTTCCACAAACTGGTGAGACACGTTGAGTTCAGCTTCTTCATCCCTGCGCCTTTGTTCCTCGGCGATTTCCTTGAGCTTTCGTTGAAGAACACGGAGGATACGCAATTGGACTGCGCCTCCCATAAGGGCGACCGCACCAATCAAACCCAATTCGATTTGCATTGTCTGGGAGACAGGGAACGCAATGTTGTTGCCGGTATATTTAGGGAACATATCTTTGAATCCCAAGTTCCACACATAGAACTAGCGCGATGGGTAAGAATTGGGGAAAATGGGGCTAGACAGGATACATGCCTCCTTGAGTCCGGCAGTCGTATAACAATCAACACCGAGCATGAAGGCCGATGAGCCAACAAAGGCAGTTGCTAGAAGTAGCATATGCCAATGAAGTTTTGGTATCGTGCAAAGGACAAAAGCGACGACACCGCAAGCTGCAAGAAGGGAGTTAGATTTGGACTGCGCAATGCGCCGAGATCATACCGATATACAATATCCAGCGTAACCCGACCGAGGGTATAAGGCCACCATTCCTGAAGCACTGTATCCAGAGACCGAAGGCGAAACCTCCCCAAGCACCGATGAAGTACTTGGTAGCCTTCCAGAAGAAAATAGTGAAGGCGCCTCCCATTATTCCAGCAACGGAAGACGCAAGCACGAACATGCCCTGGAGGGTTTTACTTGGTGTGTTTACCGCGGGGAGAATGCCGAATTTGACGATGAGCACGAAGCAAACGAGGGACAGGGTATAAAATCCGATGAGGAAAAAAGAAGTCCTGCAAGACCGAGGGTGAGGGATCGGAGAGAATGAGTGGAAGAAAGTGCGTACCATCTATTCTTATGACCCCAGAATGCACTGGGGAGACCGGTCAAGATGAGGATGGCTCCTAGGACACCAAAAGCGGGAGTGATTTCGGTGGCCAGCACGATTGGGGTTGGGGTGGCAGAGGCAGAGGCAGAAGCGGTGGGGGATGGAAGAGTGCTGGTGACATTAAAGACGGTAGGAACGACGGTGGTGAAGGGGATAGATTGGGTGCCGGAAAGACTGACAGAGGTTGTAGTGTAGGAGCTGGTAGCAAGAAAAGTGGTGAGGTTTGCGGA
>JBBPMD010000288.1:0-32137 GCA_038090095.1 Zangia roseola
CCGCCTTTGCCTCTTCATCTGATTCCTCTTCAGGAGTGGGCTCAATGGGCTTTTTGGTGACTGCAGGGGGACTTCCAGCGGTATTACGCGGAACAGAAGGCATCGATGCGCGGTTTGGTGCGGTTTTATGTGCATTTGTGCCGTTGGCAGAAGGTAGAGATGCTTGGGACATTGATTGTGGCCTTTGGGGGTGGTAAATAGAGGGAGGTGTAATCCCAAGGTAGAACCCAACAATGGGAACCATTCTGTAATCGCCAACGACGGAGTCAGGGGCGAGCATACATGTGATCGACAGCGTGGTAACTCACTTTTTTTCCATCAAGCACGCTAATATCCACTGCGGCTGAACAACTGGGATACTGAGCTGAAGAGCGCGCTGATACTCCACACCTGGTCCGCCAGAGACGTTACTGCCACTAGCATTGGCACCTGTGGGTGTCATTGCCGGCGTGGTACATACGAAATGAGTGGTATCAATCTGGATTTTGTCGCTCCACTTCGCTTTCATCTCTCTTAGCGCAGCCTTGGCGTCCTGCAAAAGCGCTTCATCAACTACAGTCCCGAAGCATACCGAAATGCCGCTCGTTTCTGCAATGGTGTGGGTACGGAGGCGAATAAGGTTGGAGGGAAAGGTCCCTGCAGTTGTGCGTAAGACTAGTTGGAAGGTGTAGGTGGTATCGACGGAAAGGCCAGACAGTTTCGTAGATGTGGTGGTCAGGGCGTTGGGTATCGAGGCGAGCCGCTGCGAGTTCTTGTATATATCAAGGGAGCGCAGCTTGCCGGTAGCAAGTTTTAACGAGGGCCATTCCAGTGTTACTGAAGTCTGCGTAACATTGCGGACCTGCGAAACGTGTGAGAGAGTGTTTGAAACAACAGTTGGAGGCACAGCACTTCGAGCTGAGGAGGTTCTGGAGAAGCGCGCCCAAAAGTCTCCATGATATCCCGCTGTAGCCCCCAGAAATCTTGGTCGCGCTTCTTTTCCTCCGCGATATTCTGGTGGACCGCGATATTGACAATGGAGCCCGTCGTGACACCAGGTGGTAACAGAACCGATGGGAACTCAATAAGATGAGCGCGTTCACCCAAGAGTATCTAAAAGCGACGATAAGTGTATGGGTCACGCGGATAGAGTATCATACCGCCATGCCCGCATCTGTGCGGTGCGCAGTACATTGAGCTCAAGTTTGCTGCGCCAAGATAAAGCCACGCACCGAGCTTTCCAACCGTGAAGGTGAAGCTATCTTGTGACCTTGCCATGACCGCCACTGTGAGTTTGCGCCCGAAGCACTTTGATTATATGAAAAGTCAATTATGGTGCAAGGCACGTAACGTAGACTTGTCCCGAACGTTGTTATGATACTATTTGGACGTGTTGAAATTGGAAGCCTTTGGCAAACAAATTCGGTGACCAACGATGCCGTCGAGCTCACTTGTTCTGTTCTACTAGATAAACTCATATCTCCAGTGGTATCCGGTCGGTTGTCGCAACCGTGCTCGTGATTGTTCCAAGTCATGATAATATTCATTTCAATACATGATTCTTCATGGACCCCAACGCTACAAAAAGGGATGCCATGTCGCACTGGTTCGGTTCGGTGATGCTGTGTACAAGTCGTACTCCTCGTTGCACGAAACATGTGGCCGTCAATCATGCCGCTCACACGGACACCTCGTGGTCGCACAGCCATGTTTCTTGAGTTTTCGATGGTTTCAATGCGACCTTTGGTACGCATATTGGAGAGTAAATAGCGATTGAACGGTCGTCATCGTGTTGTCAATCATAATGAGGTCGATAGCGTGTTTCCGAATTCAGCAAGGTACGCGCAGCTTAAGCGTGTTTGCCATCGTGATATCCACGAGGCTCACTTTCTTTCATTTCACCACTCGCATATGTATAAAGATCCGTACTTTCTTGCTTGTTTTTAACCCACCCATATCTCTCTTTCATATCACACTTTCTTCCAGCTTGCACCACCATCATCTAGGTTATCATGGTGTTTGGACTTTTTACCCGCAAATCTACGCTCGACGACACACCAGCATCGCCTGATCCTAGGGCGAACGACCAGAGCACTCGTCTTCCTACACCGACACCATCTATTGCCTCAGTGTCTCGCCATTCGCCGCTCCGTTTCTCAACTTCCCTCCGTGGCGTGCTAAGTGGCAGCACCACCGATTTGACCCTCAATGACTCTGATCTAGCGACAAACAAAGTCGCTCGGGGAGCGAATCATCTTTACTCCCTCGCGCCGCCACCACCAGTGACGCCCTCCCCTCCCCCTGCGGGCCCAGACGAGACCAAGGCCCTCTATGACTTGATGCTGACAATACCAGCCAAGACACTGCATGCTTACACCCTTTCACACCTACGCCCTCAACCCCCACTGCTATCTGCCTCCGTGTCCGCACTAGGATCGCAGCCAGACGCCGCGCCGCGCCCCCCATCTCCAAACACAGCCGCCAAGCTGACTACTTTCTTCTCGACTCTTGCACCGCCCCCTTTGCTTCATTGCGTGCGGTGTCACAAGGATTTCTATGACATCGAAAACGAAGTGAAAGACAAGGCTTGCCGTGTGCCACATGACGACGAGAGCGCCTTGGTGTCGCGGATATCTGGAGGTGGCTACGAAACGCTCTGGGGCTGCTGCGGGCAGACAGCCTCAGGAGACGGAAGTGAAGGCCCACCGGACGGATGGTGTTACGAAGGGAGGCATACAGTAAGTTCCCCCATCCCGGCATCCTCCCCAAATCTGACGCGTCCCGCTATCACCAGGTGGACATCAAACGCGCTCGATTCAGAGCGGACTCGACCATCCATGACGATAAATTGACGTCGTGTCTCAAATTGAATTGCCATGGGATACGCGACCAACTTCCACGCCCTAAGCCTCATCCTTCACCATCGCGCAACATTGGATCCTCATCGGGGCGTAAACCCAATCCTTCTCCCGCCCGATCACGTGCCTCCGTTGTGTTATCGCGGAAGCGACCGCGGAAATCACTCAAGGAAACCTCCGGTTCCGAGAATGAGGCTGACGCGGAGAGTGCTGTAGATCGCGGTGTCGGAACCAAGGGTGGCGGTGCATCACAGGGGCACAAAGCTACAAACATGGTGGTTGACGAGCCGGGTCCCTCATCTAAGCCCAAGACAAAGGCAAAGTCTCGGCCCATTGACCGGGCCCGTCCCCCACCTAGCTCTTCTACAAGTGCCTCAATCCCTATTTCTCGGTCCAACACCACGACTGCGGTCTCCAACAAATCAAGGACAACGGCAACGAAGCCCAAGTCAACTTCTCGCACGTTACTCTCACAGAGTCACATTCATCTTGCCTCAGATTCTGAGGCTTCAACCCATTCACGTCCCAGGACAAGAAGTCATGTGCGGGAAGAATCTCGTGTCCGAGATGCTTCGCGTGCCCGTCCTACTTCGAAGCATACGAAAGTGGCCATCCCGGAGCGGCTAAGACGTGGCAAAAAAGGTGCCAAGCCACGTTCACAATCCCCAAGCTCAGGAGAGGAACCTGAGGCTGCTGAATCAGACGAGTACCTGGAAAGTGATCCAGAGAGGGGACGGGATAGGAAAAAGAGGCGAGTGGGACGGGTCTGAGGAGTCTTACTATACTATCATTTTCCATAAGATGAGGCTGTGGTGGCCGTGTGAAATAAGCGCTGTATAAAAGCATCCGGTGGCACTCATAATTCTTCAACTTGACCAGCTCGAAGGTTGCGATGCTCACCACGTACAGGACCCTTCCGTGTCCCATCTCGTGAGCGGGTTAAGGTCTGAGTATTCAATCCCCCTCGATCGGCTCTAGCGGAGCCCAGCTGTAACCAGCTGCGCGGCATACCAGAAAAACCGCCGTCTCTCACTGACCCAAGACCCTCCACGAACAGGCGAGGTGCAGAGAGACATGGCTTTGAAAGGTGTCGCGGGGATCGGGCGGTTGACCGACGCCACTGTTATCGCCTCACGCGTTCCGTCATGGAACGCCTTGATCGTGGGATGGCATGCCCCGCAAAGAAGAGCATAATACTGGTCCCCATTGCAATCAGTTATGCTTGTGGGCAAGACGTTACTTGCCCGCTGCAAGCATCGTCGGCTGGTTGACAGGAGGCCAGTAGCTTACTTCTGGGGGCGAGGTCAATCCAACGCGACAAGCAACTGGCGGGGTACGAGACGGTGGGTGTTGCATTTTGTCTGCCGTCCTTGAGTGCACTTTGCGGCGCACGCTCCCTTGTGGGGCGTGAAACTCGATTCAGACTATTCTCGGGCTGGTCAATAATTTTTGGTTTTCTTGCCTTCTTCGTGGAGGATAAGGTGGCTCGACTACGGTGTCAGCGGGGTGAAATGTCTTGGTTTCACTGGGCTCTTGTGTTTGCAGGTGAATTTGCCATGGAAGTAATGATGATCTCGTATTCATCAGTGATTGATGCACTCTTCGCGTTCACAGGCAGGGCTATAACACGCTGACAGCACTCGCGATTCTCCCTGCCAAATGCGACTTTGTAACGGTGATGATCAATGATCGATGAGTACTATGAGTCACGGGCAACGTGTCTCCCTTCGTTGTGCGAGGAGTTTCATTGATGCAGCTGTACTTGGTTTATATTCAGATGCTCAGTTGTATGTACGTAGCACAGTTGACCACGAAGTAAAAAACAAACTCTGCCCAATCAAGCTCAACAAGCGTGGGAACCGTTAGTGGGTCCGAATGACTCAGAATTATGAGACACGCTTCAATGGCTTTCAACTTGACCAGTTCGAAGGCCACGATGCTCACCACGTACAAGATGGTCTCCATCTGATCTCGTGAACGGGCCAAGGCCTGAGCCTTCAACCTCCTCGCCTCTCGCAGGGCCCAGTTGTAATCAACTGAGCGGTGGCGGGCCCTCTGTCCTAAGACCCTCCGCAAGAGGCGAGGTGCAGAGGGGTGCTTTGGCTTTGAAAGGTGCCGCGGGGATCAGACGAGCCACATCGGACCTCCCGCCTTTTTCCTCCAGCGTGTCCCCCTGGGGCGCCTTGTCACAGACGCTCGCCTCCACAAAGATAGGTTTACTGCAATTGATGCCTACACATACTACCAGAAGTCTCGCGTTTGGACCACCACCTGCTTTCGATGCTGATCAGATTCAGTTTAAAAGATGACGATGAGCCACTCACTTGCCCTCGTATCTGCCGAACCACCGCAGACTAACTTAAAAGTTAGAGTCGACCAGAGTGCACATATGCTGCATACTCGACCTGCACTAGACTAGTCAACGAAACCAGAGATATACGTTGTGTCCTTGCCGCGTACTACCACCACGACCAAAGCTATCACCGCATTACCACTACGAGACCACACTACGCTAGACAGTGTGGAGGCAGCTGGCATGTAGCGGTGCCCGCTGTGACAAGCTTAGCTTTTGTAGCCGGAGTTGTGGGCAGCGATCTCCACGCTCCACGGAAACGAGAAGGTGGGCTGTTCCGAATGTTCGTTCGTCTTTTGAGTGTGATTCGGGGCTGGCGCTTTCGGGCGTGCAACTCGATTCGGACTCTCGGACTGGTCATTGTTCATAATTTTTGGACTCTTGCCTCCTTCGTGGAGACTTTTTCTGCTTCGCTTGGCGTTTCGTGCTGTATTGGTTGCATGTATGAATTCAGCTCCTGGTTGTGAATGTACTCCCCCCTGGTTGATTCATGAGTCGAATGATTGAATGCAGTGCCTCGATCCCGACGACCTTGGGAGTGTGTTGTAGTACTGAGGCGTTAGAACGGATTCGACGGAAGACCTGACACCGCTTTCCAGCCCTCACTTTGCTCATCAATTTCGATTGCTTCACTATGTCCTGGAAGGGTGAGTCACGTCCATCGATAACGTGGTTCCGATCAGGAGACGATTCTACTGATTGATCCGCTTCCCACATCGCGCGACGATAACGGGAATACGCTATAGATATCCTCGACGTCGGCCTACTCCGATCAGGCAACATCACACACGCCGCCATCGTAGGGCAAGACGGCGACATCTGGGTCGAATCGGCCGATTGCAACGTGTGCATTTATCATCCATATCCTTCTTTTTCTTCTTCTTGCCCGTCTTTGGTTCTCGGGCTGATGCGTCGGTCCGCTTAGATGACCGAGGAAGAGCGCCGTGCGATTACTATGCAAGGGTTTGGGACGTCTCCCGTGCGCGAGATTCGCGTCGGTGGGAGAACGTATTCGACGACGATGGGGTGCCTTGATATGATACTTGCGAATCGCAAGGTTGGAATGTTTTTTTTTCTTGCGACTTGATCGTGCACTGACGACGCGTCTGTGTTAGGATGGCGGCGGGTGCGTCGTCAGGAAAACAGGACAGAGCGTGATCGTTGCAGAGTATATCTCTACTGCTAACGCGATGACTGCGCTCGCACTCGTTGAGCGGCTGGGGGAATATCTCATGTCCCAAGGATATTGATCCGTAAAGACACTCTAAACATTGTATGTAGATCCTTGTAGATTCGTACCCTGACGGCGTAATTAGATTCTAAGCTCTCTCCGTGACACGTTTACTAGACGTTTCCGGTCATTCTTGCTCCCCAGGTGTGTAGAAGCTCGGGAAGATTCCCGTCACGTCTTCATGATACCAAAACCTGCCTGGGGTGGTCTCATCGATTTGTGCATCGCAGCTGGAAGTGTCTGCCCCGTCGTTCTTCTGCCTGACAATCTCAATCCACATAGCCCCGAGGCCAAGACCTGGCACGAGGGTAAGCGTTTCAGCCAAGGACGACTCGACGAGAAGCGTGATGCTGTCTGTGAGGGGGTTGTATGGTTTACGGGTCGGGGTGTCTGCAACCTCAGTGGACGGATTCTTGGAGGCATTCTTTGGATCGATCACAGGTCCGCGAGACGTGGTCCAGATCTCTGGCAGTGATATGTCCCCCGCTACGGTACCCCATGGTTCCAGTATCACTTTGGCAAAACGTGCGTCGAGCGCTTCCTCAACGGCGCTCGCGGAAGGTGCCCAGCGCGATCCCGCGCGGGCTTCTATCGCCGTTCTCTCGAGACGGCCATCAGAGGAAGACGAAGATACACCTTTTGGGTGGCTTGGAGGGAAATGGATGGCAGAGACGCGGCGCGTCGAGCACTCCACGATACCCGTCGTATGAGTGAGTGGGAAGACACTCGGTCCTAGCAGCGGGAGAAGCGACGATGGATCTGCTTTCCATGAAGATTTGGCATCGGACCCGGCAGCCTCGCCATTCGGTCCATTCCCTTCCTGAGGCTGATCACCCCAAGCACCCCAAGATTCACCTTGCGCCCACGCATTGTTGGTCTGATGCCATGATGCTGCGTCGTCACCATCGTTGCTCTGTACGTTTCCCCACCCGTCGTTCTGTGGGTCTTCCTGGCTGTTGCTCTGCTCACTTCCCCATCCGCCCGCCGCCCAACCACCACCAGCGGCATCCCCGTTCACCGGGGACACGAGAGAGGCGGGCGTGTCGATCGAAACCTCCATATCGGTATTGTCCTCGATCGCCTCTTTGAGCAGCATCTCAGCCTCCGTAGGAAGTGCAATGTCTGTCTTGACACCGTTGGTAATATCGGTCACAGTCATAGTAGTAGTATCTGAAATCTCGAGTGAGAAGATGGTTCGAGGAAGCGGCGACGTTTCCTTACCGTTTGTGACTGTCCAGTTTATCCCTCCCTTTCGTCCGAAGAACTCCCTGCATGCATTGTTGAAAGCATCGGGGACCAATTGTCCGACAGCGTGTGTCAACGGCAGTTCTTTCCTCGCCCATTCGATCGTTTCCAAGGCTTTCTTCAAGCCGCGTTGATATGCGGGCTCGGGAAGAACGCGGTTACGCAGAACAAATGAAAGGAAGAAAAAGACGAGACGAGGCGCATTGGTCAGGTGACGTTCCGCCCTTGACCCCCCAAGCAAAAAATCTCAACCATTGGGACTGCAATTACGGGAATTGAAACATACCAGATGAGACCACGTTCACGCATGAAAGATGATAAGAAGATTCGCATCGCCTTTTCCGGGTCGCTAAGGAAGATGGTGATCTTCTCTTCCCGTAAGTCTTCATCCAATTTATGAGGGTCGTCAACCGGACTCTCTTCAGCATCAACGTCGAGCTCTTCGCCCGATCGCTGGCGTTTCGTGGGTCGTGAATCCCCATTGAGAATGTCGAGATCGGCTTCATCGTCGGAATCGAAATCGGGGGAATCGGCGCGAAGCTCCTTCCTCCCACTGACCTTACGGAACACAGAGGGATTGATAAGTAATCCAGTGAACAAACGGAACTTGGGAAGGAGGAATTAGAACATCAGACGCCAAACCCGCACCGGAAGCATACCTGATCCCAAAGGTTATTCAAACCGAGTGAGAGAGGCGGCCACGGGCGACCAGTTCGAAAATCGAACGCGGACTGGTAGAATCGATCAACAGGCGATGTGTTCCTAATCGGCGCAAAATTATCAGCGTCGTGCGCGCAGGTCAACATGGCAGACAAGACTTACGAGTCATAGCGTACTTTGGTCACCCTCAGATCTTCACCTTCTTCCCACTCCTCGTACCACTGTAGCTTTTTGGCAGGGGTTCCTTCTGCGACGGGGGCCTTTTTCTTCTTGCGTTTTTTCCGCGAGCTGCTCTTGCATTCGTCCGTTGAGTGCTTGACGCGAAGCTCGACGGTCGGGATACCAAGGGCGTCGAGCTCCGCGTCCTCCTCATCGGCCGGATCGATTCCCCCTTTCCTGGGCTCAGAAAAGAGCTGGATACCACGAGCCTTGAAATCCTTGAAGGGCATGAGTGTCACGCCTGGTGGTGGTTTGGGAAAGGGAGGGAACTTGTAGCACGGAGGATCTTCGAGTTGGGCGACGATGTCGACCGCGGCGGGTGCTGGAACGGACATGAGGACGCTAGTAGCCGTCGCCAGAGACAGGGTCAATATCGGCGATGTATTATCGAGAGATCCCGACAATTGAGTCGGCTACTGGGGATGTTTGATTTCTGCAATGGCCGACCAAATCGTAGGGGAACCTGATAACCATCGCACTAGCGGAGGCTAGCAAGTTTTTGATCAAGCTCACTTCCACATCGGGAGACTACCTCTCAGGCTCATCAAGTACGATTGACTAAAGATGCGGTAATACATTCTGCTCTACCGGACTTCCTCGGGAGGTATCCAGTCCGGAATTTTACCCCACTCGAACCTCGCGCTGGCGAAAGCTGCCTTTACGTCGGCAGGAATCATCTCACTGTAGTCGGGAGGAAAGAGCTCGAGGTAGCGATCAGCACCAGGCTTCATCCTGGCTGTCGATTTGGCACCAGCAAAGTCCGGCGCACCCGATGTGGACTTTTCACTGGAAGGCGTGACTGTCATCGGTGATGTAGCAAAAGGACTACCACCATCACCAGCCGAGGCAGGTGACACCATTGGCACAGACAGTGTATTACTGAACGAAGGAACCCCAAGCGGAGACGGCTGGCTTGTTACAAACGCAGATTTCGGCGCAGACAACGGTGCTCCAAAAGCACTTTGGACCGTAGGTGTAGATCCAAATGCAGATTGAACAGTCGTAGTGCTCGTAGTCGAATTACTCGGAGCAGTAGCCGAAGTAAAGGCTGATGGCTGGGATGTGAACGCGGAAAACCCACCGCCTCCCGCTCCGCCGAATGCACCAGATGCGGGTTTGATGAGGGACGACTGTCCGAAAGATGGCTGCCCAAAAGCCGATACGGGTTGGGAGGTCTGAGAAAAGGCTGATGTAGGCTGAGCAGGTTGCGCAAATGCGGATGTGGATTGACTAAATACTGGACTTGGTTGTGGCTGCCCAAAAACCGGCGAGGGTTGTAACGGTTTCCCAAAAGCCGACACAGGTTGCGTCGAAGGTTGTGCAAAAGCAGACGCAGGTTGACTCGTCGCCCCAAATGCAGATGGCTGGTCAAATCCAGGACTCGACTGGCTTGTTTGACCGAATGCGGACGTAGTCGGGGCGGCGCCTTGACTAAACGCTGACGTGGGCTGACTAGGTTGACCGAACGCCGAAGTAGGCTGCGTAGATATCCCAAAGGTTGGCGTTCCCTGGGTTCCCGTGCCGAATGCCGAAGTGCTGCTTGGTGAACCCCCAAAACCGGTTTGGCCAAATGCTGGTTGACCAAATGCTGGTTTGCCAAATGCAGACGTGGCTGCCCCCCCAAACGCAGACGGCGCTGAACTCGATCCAAAGGCAGACGGTGTGGGTGCTGTCGAGGCGGGTGCCAAGGAAGCGGTAGCTGATCCGGCAGTTTGGGCCTGAGCACTGGCTTTCAAGGCTTGCTCATAGAGTTGCTTGATATTGTTCCGCGCGTTCGTGTACACTTGATCTGCGGCAGTGGTTTTCTCTCCTTCATACTTGGTCTAAATGGGAGTCGGTCGACTATAAGGTGCGGTGATGAACCACGCACATATTCCTCCGTCGTTCCTGCTTTAAGAGCACTGACTGCTTTCAGACGCAATTCCTCTGGCGATTCATCCAGCCCACTGATAAGAATAGGCTCAAACTTTGCAGCACCGTAAGAAGATAGTGGCCATAATGGTTTCTCGTTGAGAGCAGTGACGTCGGCTGCCATCGTCTCAGTGCTAGCAGGTATTCAATAACCCGCCAGAGACGACTCATCAAGTGTGACCTACGTATATGGAACTGCGATTCTGTTGTTATTTGAGGTCCAAGTTTGGTCTGACGGACAACGTTAGCTCACTAGGATACGCGGTTCCCTGATAATCATCATCACTGACTGCCAAAGTTCCCTGTGCCAGTGGCACCTGGATGCTCGTTTCGACATCGGTCACCATACTTGCATGCTCCACGCAGGTAGTACGAGCACACTGTCTATAAAAGCATCAACAGTAGTCGGGCATCGTGATGTTTAGGCTCACCATTCTAGATGAAGACAGTTACGAAGCATATCATTCATTGTTTTGGACCGTTTACCAAAGGCTTCTATATTCAACAAGTACAAATAGACCCGAAACCTACCGCCACTTGAACTTGTACAGCCTGATACTCAATGGGCCATTGACTCTGGAAATTAGTGGTTCACGATTTGTTTCAGGTGTACAACTGATGGGGCGGGTGGCCTATGTGGTTGGGTTCCGAAAGATCGAACTTTTGGCTGCATACCCCATGGATCATTTGGCCGCAGGCGCAGATAACTTTCTTCTTCTCCCCAAGTACTCTCCATTACTAAGAAATCATTCTTAACCATTCATAAATCGTCTGTCTTGGTGATGAGTGCAAACTACATGCCTCATAGGTCTACGCCACTGACGGACACATTTTTGCATTCGAGATATGGCACTAGGGGAACTTGAGCAATATTTGGTGAGCTTCTCCCACTCATTTGGGCACAGAAATTAAATTCATGCATACCCCCGCAAGGTAGAAGTGCGTCAACGTGAAAATCGCTAGTCCAGCAGGTTGGTGTTGCGACGGTTGGAACGTGAAGCTTTGAAGTTCTGATAAAATCCGACACCAGGTTGTAAGACCTTCGGGTTCCACAGGCCCGCATAGAGCACACTCTCCAGTCCCTGTGCCGTCTGTGGGCAGACGCCATAGGTGCAGCTGTTTATCGCCAAGGCAATTCCGATGTCGACGCAGGATGCCATGGGAAACTGGTTCTGGTTAGCACTAGGAAAACGCCTGCGGCGAGAATCTTACCGATAACACCACATGGGCAGTAATATTTTCGTTCACCTGGAAGCACCGTTCCATCTGTGGGATATTGAAATTCTATAGTTTCACCGAGAGCACATCAGCAAATGCCATGACGGGCGGCTGGCAAGGATATTATGATTATGGAACCCTCAGACCCGAACAATACTGTTCAGGGCTACTTTAATATTGTCAGTCGTCTGGCAGGTGAGTTTGACTTCGCTCACCATTCTATCTCCACTGTTTGGCAAAAAACTAAGGGGTAACACAGCCTACCTTCTCTATACGGCCAAAACTACCCATCGTGTCATGGCGATCGGTTGGTACAAGGTAGTGACTGACTAGTGTATTGTGCGCGAGGTGAGGAGAATGGTGCTATTTAGTGCTGTTTTGTCTACAATATGACCATTGACAATTGCGCACGAACGGAGGCTAGGACGGTTCCCTAGTCCGCTCTACCAATCTCCGTTTTTGAAGGGTTTTTGTGAGTCTGTTCATATGGCGATTAAGGGTCTATACTCAGCTTGTCTGACCGACGTGGACGCGCTGCCCTGAACACCGCCTCCGCGGATGTCATAGGCCAGGAGTTATGCATCATTTCCTAGTCGCGCTTTATGGTAGCAACATGATGCCCGATGGCACAAGCCTCCGTCGGAATACTTGATGAGTCGGCCAGTCCTACCCGTCATAATATTGTGAAACGATCGCTCTCCACGCGAATTTGCAATCACCAACTTGGGACACTCAAAGGCAATCATCCAATAGGCTCTCAGCCAGTCAGTGACGTGTTTACTAATACGAGTGCGATGTGCTTACTAGGGTCGAGGTTCAAAGCACCGTGCATCGGCCGATCATCGACTGGTTTGACACGATCATAAATCCCTCGGATCATCTCGACCGCGCACCCGAGGCGAGCTTTTCCGAGCGCCGGATCCGCTACCAGTATGTATCAGGGGTCAAGACTTCCGTCGCAAGCCCAGAGCCGACCTACGCGCAAACCCATAGAAGGTTGTGACAGCAGGAATGTAGGGGGAGTGGGGATTGTCAGCCTCCCTCGTCGATATCCTCAAGCGCTGATTTAGTTCTCAGTGAACACCTCGAATTGGGACAATCCTGAAGTTTCTTTTTTTTGCTAACTGTCCTCTAGTCACAGTTCTCAAAGACAGTCGCCCAACCTCAACGTTATAATCCCGTGGTCCCTGCTCAGCTACGCCCTGTCACTGGCAGTGCTGCTGTGTTCAGTGACGTTTATGTAAATTGACAGGAACCCAACGGATCCTGGAATACACAGAGCGACATCATGGAGGATCATTTCGTATATATAAAGGCGAGCAATACTCTCTACATCAATCCTTTTATCCTTTCTGAAGATGAAGTTTTTGGCCACTATCGTCTCTGTTGCCGTTGGTGTTGCGATGACTGTGCTAGGCCAGACAATTGAGCTCGGCACTCCCTCCAATGGGGATGTCTTGTACCCAGGACAGTATTTCACCGCTCGAGTCATCCAGCCTGTGAGTAACTCAGTGTCACATTCGTCCATCTATTCTGAAATAGCTTCTTTAGCAATCCATGGCATCCTGCATCCAAGTCGGCATTGCCCTCGCGATGGACACATGCAACAACGGAGTCTGTCCGCAACCGACAGACCAGCTCGGCGATGTCCTTTATGCTGGACCTTGGTCGCCTACTGCACACGCCCCAGGTGGGTTCTATCAGGACTTCACCTTGCAGGTTTCGGAGTACATGACTCCTGGACCTGCCGTCTTCACGTTGACACATCTTTGCTTGCTTGGGGTATGTTTATTTTTCCCAGTTTGACTCCATCAAATGCGCTAAGGCGAATGTTGACCAGGGTGGACCATACCCGTTCCTCGAGTTCCGTAATGCGACTATAACGATTGGGTGAGAGTATATTCGACGAATCGATGGACTTCAGTTCGGCCATTGGCTGACTCGTAGCGTTCAAACAATACGGACACTATTCATGGTTTCAGCAATGTAGGACAATCAATTATGTATGACTTTTTTCTCTACTTTTTCAGAAGTTGCCAAGTATGTACTAGTAACGTTGCTACGAACTGATCATGAATTAACTCGCGGTGGCAGCTTGTTTCACTTCGTTTGCGATAAGTGTCGGCAGAAATGTATCGGCATTTGCCGGCCAATCTGGTCCATGCCTTCTCCAGTTCTACTTGAAAACTTATTTACTGCTTGCATGGTTGAGCATCACTTGGAATAAATGCTTGTACACTCGGGGGAGCAAAAAAAATCATGATATTCTGCAGTAGTAGTAGGTGCAACCGCCGCTATCATCATCACCATAATCGTGTGGCAGTGGGCATATCATTTGCCGCTGCCCTCGTCATTGTGGTTGGTTGCATCACGCTCACGCTTATTATCATCGTCACCGACGTCGAAGTCGTCGTGGACACGCCACTGTGTGTCCCTCGTTCTTGTTGTCCTCGTCATTCTGGAGACCTATGCACTGTGTGCACGACGATGGTGGGGAGGAAGGCGCGGGGGTCCGGCGACGGTGGATGATGAGGATATCTCAACGGGAATCTGGACCACGGCGATAATGCAGACGTCGATGCAGACACAGATGCGGTTCGTTGGAGTCTTGTCAGAGTCACCGGGGGACGCACGATCCCCTCCTTGTCACTGTGATGGTGAGTGTACCATTATGTTGTCATCACCGTCGTCATCACCGTGTCGCCTCACCCTCGTTGGCACAGTTCACCGTCTAGGCTCTCGTCGTCGTCGCTGTCGTCGTGGTGGGTGTGCTATTGTCGGCCCCGTCATTATCATGTGGGGACCATTAATATCGTGTACGCCTTGCTCTCGCTGTTGTGTTGTCGTGGGTATGCTGTGGCACAATTCTCGCATTCGTCGTTGTCATGGTAGTGGAGTGCACAAAAACTGTTCAAGAGCGGGGGCGCATGTACGGAACCGAATAGGACACAGACTGAAAGGGGTGAATGGTGGCTAGTTAGTCTGGTGACCTCATAGACGGGCTGGTCACCAGACGAGCTAGTAGTCGCTCTCAGCATCACTAACACAAAGCCGAACCTCAGGCCGGTGATCGTCACGCGCACCGTATGTTCTGCCACTCTATTCTGATGCACAGTACTAAACTCCATTTCATGCCAGACATTCCATCAGTCTTCTTTGCGCAGTAACCTCACTGGCGCCATGATTCGTCTTGGCTAACGAGTTTCACCAGGTGGGAATCCGAGATGCCCGATTTCTTGATCTCACGGCAGCTTACCCACTTTCAGCAGAAGCAGGCTGTAACCGCCGGCGTAGGGTTTCGGAATGCTCAGCTTCGTAAAACAGCCGAATTCAATTGTCATTCTCCGAGTCGTCTAGGTGAGGACAAGGCCTAGATCCACGTTCGCATCCAAGGTTATACGTCCCCACAAGTTCAAGCTCGCCGAGTCGTTGCGAGGTACTTGTGGGTGTTGTCTTACAGGTTTTCCAAACTCGTGAACGCTTGCACCAGGGAACGTGTTTCAATGTTGTGGTGTTGCTGCGCCTGCAACCTAGCCATATGTGTAAATACGTGGAGCCGGTGAGTTCCGACACGCACTCGGAACATTGTGGCATAGAAACATAGAGACGGTGGGCATCGCGCTTCCGTTCACATGAGGATCAGTGGCTTAGAGGGGATATTCATCCTGGAAAAAAGGTGCTTCCAAGGTGGATCCCCCAAAACAACATGGTGCTCCCGACTATTTTTATAGGGCCAGGCGGAATCTTCACTAATACACCAGCATGAACCACCCACTTATCGACAACGTTCTTTCATCCCTGACAACTCCTGCTCCTCATTGGACTGAAGAACAGGATGTGGTGCGTGTTGAGCAACATATCTCCTGCGTATTTCATTGATATTGCGAGGCTCAGCCACTACTCGAGCCATACACATATATAGCGTCTTCTCCCGGAAAGGGGGTCCGCAACCAGCTCATCCAGGCGCTTAACCACTGGCTTCAAGTCCCTGCCCCCCAACTCAAGGCAATTATTCGTACTATCGAATTACTCCACAACGCCAGTCTCTTGTAACTTCCGTCCTCTATTGTTTGTTGCACAAAACGTACTTAATTGTTGCAGAGTGGACGACATTGAAGATAACTCCGAGATAAGGAGAGGCAAGCCAGGTGCTGTGTATCGGGCTGTTGAATATTGGGGACTAAACGGCTGGTCGCAGTTGCGCACAAGATATATGGCGTGCCGCAAACCATCAATGCTGCCAACTACGTCTATTTCCTTGCGTATCAAGAGGTCCTGAAGCTTTTCGACATGAGCCAAGCCGAGAAGCAGTGTATCCACCTTCCCTGCTGGGATCCCATCCATTCTGGCCGCCGATTTATTCAAATCCTGAATGGTGGGTCATCCACTCACTGATACCGATATATATATCTTGAGATGGGTCGATTAGATGAAATGTTGGCATCGCACCGTGGCCAGGGCCGAGAGCTAATTTGGCGCGACTACTTGCAGTGCCCCAGCGAGGAAGATTACATACAAATGGTGAAGGACAGTGAGTATTCCACAATAGAAAGTGATGTAAAATCTCTGCTCATCCAATTGTGCTCAGAGACAGGAGGACAGTTTCGACTTGCATTGAGATTGATGATGGAGTGTTCCACCGCCAACACAGACGTGTGAGTTCGGCTCTACGAAAACTAATTTCCGATTTATGACTTCCGATTAGAAATTACCTCCCTCTCGTTGAATTGTTGGGGATCTGGTTCCAGATTCGTGACGACTATGTGAATTTACAGAGCGATTCAGTGAGTGAACTCCCGAGAGTGCCCCGACGTACCTGCCATTCACGTTTATCCTCTCTAGTATTCACAAACCAAGGGGTTCGCGGAAGACCTAGAAGAGGGCAAGTTTTCGTTTCCGATCGTCCACAGCGTCGGGGAGAAGCCTCACAGTAAATATTTGACAAGTATGAACGGCGCTACTGGGTTTATCATCAGCTGAACATGCTGCTTTCGCAGACATTCTTCATCAGCGACCCAAGGATCCAATACTCAAACAACACACGATCTTGTACCTCAAAGAAGTGACGCACTCGTTTGAGTATACCATCAGCGTGTTGCACTCGCTGGAGACACAGGCGCGTGCAGAGGTAGTGCGACTCGGTGGGAATCCGAAGTTGGAAGCGATTTTTGACAATCTGGTAATTTGAGATACTAGTAGCTGTAAAGAGTTGCTAAACCGATGATTCGAACGTTCAACATTCTTGTTGAATTCGGATGAAGCTCTGTGTTCAAATGTAACGTTGACCGTACCGACTCCGAGTTGATTTACGGCTGCTGATCCAAACTGCCGCCGGCGACTGGATTATGATGCGCCGGTTATTTTCAAAACTCATTTTGATCCAAACCTGGCAGGAGAGGAGAAAAAAAATCACCTTTTACTCCAACCTTGTCGTTCTCACCAGACCATGCATCGAGCTCCCGCCGACTCCGATACCCCCCCTCTCCAGTGAATCGCATACTTCCGATTCTTGTAAACATGGTACGTCTGCACTCATACTTCGTTCCCGGCGCATATTGTTATGATCTGCGGAGTCCAATTCTCAATCGGGTTTCAACATACTCCTGTTGTACTGTGAAGAGCCACCGCATCAAGATCGGGATAACCCCTATAGTACTATGAAATGTATTAGCACGGTCCTAACTTTTCCCTGATGTATAACCAAGGTCATTACCCCGAAGGCACCCGGGATACCCCTCATGCACCTTTGCATGATCGGATCCAAATCCAACTAATTGGCCAGGCCTCGTCACATTCCTACTGATGCGGTTGCAACTTTCGAGCGGTGACCCCCGCTCTCGAGTAATTACAGTTGAAACGGTTGACAGAGACGGGAACAACTAGTATGCTACAATACAAACTTGAATGTGTCCATCGATTCGAGAAGAAGAAAAAAAGTCCGAATTGGTTGAAACGGCTAACAGTCAATTTCGATGCGTCATTCTCTTAGGCAATTATCACTTTCGCGACACCGTAATCGATGTACGGGGTTGGTCCGGACTGGCAAACATCCCCTCAGCGCGTCTCATGAAGAGGAGAAAAACCGTACCCCGCGCAAGCAGTAGTTCGCGAATGAGACAACGGCGGGTCCAGAAATCATGTGCACTGGAACATGCAAGGTGAAGTTCTGGTAGAATCCGCCCGGGTTGTGTGCGGTGGGTGTCCAGAATCCGCTATAGAGGACGTCACCGAGCTGGTCACTCGGCTCAGGGCAGATTTGGCCCTCGTTGTTGCAGGTGTTCAATGCAAGGACAATGGCGACTTCGAAGCATTCTCTAGGGTTGATCTAAGGTGATAACTTAGGATGAGCGCACGAATGTACGGCCGAGAGACTTACAGGCTTGAGTTGAGCAGTGAAGCTCTGTCCTTTATTCAAGACATCCCCATCGGAGGGAGTAACCATCTCGGCAAACCCGAATACAGTGGCCACAGTGCCAGCAAGGATAGTGAAAACAGACAAGAACTTCATCCTTGAAAGAAGTTAGGTGAATGGGGGTTGTTTAATGTCGATGGGAGGATGATGGGCTACCTTTATACCCGAGCCAAGCCTTCTGCGGCCATGAGCCCGTTGACCCCTGTCAATTTACGATAACATCACCTATCGCTTAACGAAATCGAGTTTCGGATCCTCCGTTGTCTACCCACCCCCGCACGACAGTGTTCCTGGTCCAAGTTTCTGGCTTCCGTCAGCACTACTTAAATTTTAGATCAAATTTATGAGCATCCAAGCATAAACGCACGACTTCGAGGGTGTGTTGAAAATGATTTCAAGGTTACTCGTATGTTGAGACGGTGACGCAGCTATTCAACTGTCACATATTGCAATGGGAGTAGCAGACAACCGCTGGCATTGATTAGTCAAATACATTTGGGGCGACTCAGAAACCAATCACCTGTCCCCGTGGAATCCACGCGAGCGGCGTGGTCATAAGAATACCAGAAATGCCGGTTGCCCTGATTGCGAATTGGCACCATTGATGTGGTGGCCCGGCCAAGCATCACCGTGACACGTACCGATCACTCATGCCACTGATTATTGAATCTGAGAATAGAACTAAGACCGGTATCATCCCAAAACCAAACAGGCGGGCGACATCGAAGTCAAGCGACGAAGACACGTAGAAACAGGTGTAAACATACAATTGGCCAGGGGTTACACCCATGATGCTGCAAGCGATGAGGTAGCCGCAACCAACTGTGATCATTCAGACCAAATTGTTAATAGAAGTGGTACGCACTGGCGATGAAAAGATCAATCTTTGAATGTTGGCGGGCACATTACATTGAAATCAAATCAAGGTGGTCCGGATCCCAAACGAGAAACAGGTCGCGTCGTTGTTTGGCAGCAAACCCAGGGAAACGATGCGCTGACATCTCGCAACTGTTACTAGCAATAGCAGTTGAGCTGACGGACGGGATTCGCAGTCCACGGTGCTTACTGTCATCACTGCTTTGATAATGGTCTTACAGCGCCACAGACCAAGACCGGATATTTTACTTCAGTCGAAAATATCACACACGGCATCCTGAGGCCGCCCACGTCAGAACAAACAGCGTGAAGAACTCCCCTGGGATTTCTGTCGGATTCGCTATAAACACACGTGACGGTCGTCATACCGCACATGAGATGGAAAAGAGCCGAACGAAGACAAAAGTCTGACTTTTGGAACGTCCAGGCGAGACGATAACTCGGTTACGTACGATTATGTAAACTACAAACTGAGGCGATTGATCAGCCTCGCACGAAAAACCCACTGATTATTATATCTGAGAATAGGACGCGACGCTTGGAGTCGGCCGCCGAGCGTGCTGTTCAAATCCAACCAAGTAGATGCGCTGGGCCAAGAGAAGCGGCCGATAGCATAGTAGCTTTGGCTCGTATACGGGTCCTCAGCAGGTCTGTAAGCGAGTGCGGCCGCGGCAATGCATAGTGACACAAAGAGAGAAGGTGAGGGAGAGAGAACCGACATCATGGGGTTCAGACGCCGGAGTATTTGCGACCAGGGTCGAAAGAGTTCAAAAAGACTTGTCGGGGGGTAACGTACTTTGAGGGTTGAACGTTAAAGGTCCAATCGGTATTTATGAGATCTAGTGGGAACGTGACACGATCAGGCACGGGTTCAATAGGTCCCAGGGATGCTTGTATTTGCCGTTGGGGGTTACTGATTCAGATCAAATGTGTCATGGTACTTGTGCCGTCAGTGATCAAGACACGGCGCTTATACAATGTACATTTTGACTCAATTAGTACTGAGGTTCGCTGGTCTACTGGTTACCCTGAAGAAGACTTCCATGTGCCACCACTTTGCACGACTGATCAGGCTGCCCTCCAATTTTTTCTTCTTGTGAATGATCGATATCTTTGCGGGTCATCCAAGGCATTCAGTTTTTCAAGATGGGCCCCCTAGACTAATTCTAAACTAATGTCCATTTCGTTGCGGCGGGCATCCGAAAAGGTCACCACCTCAACCGTCTTCCGCACGCCCTACATTAGTACATCGATCAGCAACCGTATCGAGCAAAATTTGATGGGAAAGGTAAAATTCACCAGCTGATTCCGCTTGGAGGAAGTCAACACCAGTTCTCTGGTTTGGTTGTCGTTGTTCGGCGCTCTGGCCCGTACGTTCATCACTGGATCTATGCCAGTGTCCTGCGCGAGACCGCCCCTGACGAGTCCCCGTAAATTGAAGTTGGCAAGGAGGATGTTACAGTAGAACGAGCAGAGGGGTGCGGAAAACACGATATAGACGAAATTTTCATTTTCTGAAAAGGCGTTCAACTGTTAATTAAAATTGAGTCAGTTACTCGCTAATAAGGTTGCAACAAATAGCACGTACGAAGACCACTCCGAGCAAGGCGAAGAGAGCAGTCCAGATAGAACTAACCACCGCAAGCATTAGGATGCGTTTCAATATTTGCGACGTCCTTGTCAGCACTGAATGAGTAGACGCGATCACCAGTGCTATCATCTTACATCCTGTATTCCACAGTGGTCCGCTTCTGAGCAAGTATGATCGTCATCGAAACCGCGATCAGGATATCGACTCCGGCGGTGACAGAAAGGTAGGAGATACTTATGCCCTATCACAAGACTTTAAGTTTCCTGCTTCCATAGGCAAAGAAGACTTGATCACAGTAGAGAATGCATCATCGAGCATGAGTAGCGAGGCAGCTTGAGTGCTGAAGGAGTGATGTGCGTGAGCAACAGGTAGCCGTGGCCAAAGAGGCAGCGAACCTGTTGGAAATGGACAACCCATTTATGACATAAACTGCGGCAGAGTCCCCATTAGCATTCCTCCACTTGAATATGAGCACCAAATGCTTACCGAGGGTGGCCGCTACATGGAGGGTGAACGACACTGTCAGACTTAATACTCGGAAACTTGAAGCCATTGAATTCTCACCCAGCTGATAGAGCGCCGGGAGGACCTACGTCGTCAGGTTCAGTGGGAGCTGAAAAATGGGGTGTAAACCAAGCCTTTTACCCATACAAGCGGCACGAAAACTTTATTTCCGCTGACTGAATTTCAGTGAACATGAGGAATGGAGGGCGACGAAGCATGTGCTCAAGGCGTACATTTATAGATTCGGTAAACGAAAAAACCCTGCGTGATCAATGAGATCACGGTCTTAACAATGTCAGCCAGGTTGTTTCCGGGAAAAAGAACATGTGATCACCGTCGGGATCAGCGATAACTGCACGTTATGAGAAAAGTCTCAAAGTACTTTAATGGCAGGACTTACGATGAGCTCGCTGAAAATGAAGCAGATAGGTAGTAGAACAAGGGATCAAGGATGTGATACTCAGGCTTACGGGTTGGCGTAAATGGGCCCGGATAGATCGTCTAGTCTATCCACGGCATATTTGTATGCTGTATTGCACATAACCCATAAAACAGACGCTTGGGTCATATAGATAGTAGCGCGAACCTCCACTAGCGGTCAGAGCTAGATGGGTGGTATCTGCTGCCCTGTGTTGTAGAGGGCTGTGGGCATCGCAACTCCAAGGAAAGGGCGACCTACCACAAAGCCACGACCTAGGATTAGAGTATGTTATATGGTAGTAGCCCCGTGTCGTTGAGGTATTTACTCACAAGACCTTTCAGGCGTGGAGGGTCAATTCGATAGCTGGAAAGGTGGAGGTATTAAATTTACAAGGCCGGTAGATATTTGCAACTCGCCGAAGAAAGTAGATAAATCTGTGAACAATGGAATAGAAGTCTTTCTAATCAATATTGGGATGCGTAGAATATGGCACTCACGTCTGCATGCAAGACATGCCATAGAAAATGGCACATACGATCGCATAAAAGTACGCTGCTACCCAAAATGGATCCATGGCCACTAGTAGTGTTCAATCGACTTCACTGTGACTTTGACCAATGAGAGTTGAGCAAAGATGGGGAATAAACAGCACTGTCTCATGCGACTCAGAGCAGTATCATGATATATACGAGGATTCGAACATGAATCAACGGGTGCTGTATCTTGTGTTGTACGGCTTTGCAGAAGAAGCCCGGAAGAAAAATTAAAATCAGGAATAAATTGGACCAGGACATCATGATGCCACACTGCGGTGATTGTCAAGTCATCTGCAGTGCGGCAATATTCTATGCCAGAGTTCTCTGTATTGGCGGGAATTCTGAAATCACGACGCTGGTACAAGAGTTCAACAGCAACAATCAACCTGATATTGATCATCTGCCGCGTGCATAAATCTCCTCGTATCTTGATTCTTGATTCTTGTATAACTTGAATCCTGCTTCGCCGTGGACGTCGGTAGTAATTAGGGGAAGAATATTAAAAATGCTATCCCCGTTTTCCGCCTGCGTATGAGGAAAGAATCATTGTCAGTTTTAATTCGCACACGTGGACCAGGAGTCAGGCGGTTGAGTCAGGCCGGACGAGGGATCGCCAGGTTGTTGAACACAAAGTTCAAGGCAGTACTTAAACGCGAACAACATCAAAAGTAAGCACTTCGGAGAGTACTTACTCACTGTGCACTACACCGTCTCATCAATCTTCTTTTCTCAGACGGCTTTATCTGGCCTTGATATTACCTGGAAAGGGTAGTTAGAGACCAGTACCAGTAAAAATGATGTATCAAAGCCTTGTCGTACCAATAAAAATGCTATGTATTAATCATTGTGACGCGAAGCAGATATATCACACCTGCCAATTAAATCAAGGTGGGCCGGATCCCAAACGAGAAATAGGTCGCATCGTTGTTTGGCTGCAAACCCAGGGGAACGATGCACTGACATCTCGCAACTGTCACTAGCAATAGCAATTGAGCTGACGGACGGGATTCGCAGTCCACGGTGCTTACTGTCATCACTGCTCTGATAATGGATGGTCTTGGACCAAGACCGGATATTTCCGCACAACTTACTTCAGTCGAAAAGATCACACACGGCATCCTGAGGCCGCCCACGTCAGAACAAACAGCGTGAAGAACTCCCCTGGGATTCCTGTCGGATTCGCTATAAACACACGTGACGGTCGTCATACCGCACATGAGATGGAAAAGAACCGAACGAAGACAAAAGTCTGACTTTTGGAACGTCCGGGCGAGACGATAACTCTGTTACGTACGATTATGTAAACTACAAACTGAGGCGATCAGCCTTGCACGAAAAATCCCATGTCGCATCATCTTCAAACATACACCACCGCTAGTTCTGCAGAAGGAAAAATCCATAGTTTGAACAAGAACCTCAACACGCAGACCGCCTCAGAAGATCAAACTATGACCTTCTCAGAAAGGAACCTCGACCACTCTACCTCGCCCCAGGAGCTAGAAACTTCATTCGCGATGAGACCATCCCACAACACGGTGGGCGAAACATGCACTCCGTTCTGCCTGGAGAATTTGACTGGAGTGGAGAACTGAATTTGAGCGCGATCCTATAGATCGATCCAATTTCACTCACTGGTGTATTTCAGGTCATCCGTGACGGCCACGCCACCGTTCGGAGTGCTTTTAAGTTTGAGGAGCTCTTTGAATGCTTCTACCTTGCTTGCATCCTGAATCACAGAACCGGCGATATCTGCAAGTTTCTCGCGGATCTGCAGAGGAGTGAGGTTTGAGGTGGGAATGTCAAAGAATTTTTCTTGTTCTTTGAACAACTATTTCATGCACGTTAATCCGTGTCAATGTGAAAATCAATCATCAAAACTCCTTACCTTGAGGGAAAAGGCCCAGAAATGCTCTGGCGAAGCTCGAATAACCTAGTGGTCGATTCGTTAGTGTTGATCCGTGCCAGTCTTGCTGCCCAACTAACAGCGAGCCCAGCTTCGTGGGTAAACGTAGATGACCCATGCCAGGGTTGGACTTGTAGCCTCACGATAAGCTTGACTTTCCCGTGATACCTGCCACCTTCATCGAACCAGGGCTTGAGGAGTGTGTCAATCGTGTGCGACATCTTTGCACTGTACGAGGCATGTCAATTTAGTATACACCGATTGAAAGATTACGATCAAAACCTGAAGGGACAGACATAATCGACTTGAGAGAGTGAATATGAGTTGATTGGCATCAGGGGGGTTCAGGAAATAACTCACGGAACACATCTAGAGTATGGGGAGTATTCTTTATCCCCGCTACGATAAGTGGACTGAGGGATGGTTGCAGGGCCATGGTGGGTCGATTGAGAGAGCGATTCAGCACTAACAGGGATAAAAGGGGGAGATGATGTCGCGACGAAGCATCCTATTTTCGCACGTGACCAGTACTTGGGGAGTCCACTTTCGTTTGAACTTTGCAAAGTGTTCTTTATCGGTAACGTTAATCATCCCCGTCCACATGTGTATTCAGGTTGCATAAACTGACTAGCGGCTTCGAGACTAACCCTCGAAGATTCTAGTCACTTACATCAAGACCTTTAACGTATACGGGAATCAGTCGATGGGTATTATCCAGTGTGCACGAGAGAAGGGAGGCAAACAGACGTCTAACTAGACGATTCTCGTATCTTGGCTCAGATGCTATATGAGTTAAGTCAGCAAGAGATCGAATGTTTGAGAACATACGCGTTTGGGCGTGAATAAAAAAGATCGTACTAGTATGCATGAATGTGCCCATCAAACAAGCCCGAGGCCTGAATGCCATCTCCTGACCGAGGAAAATCTGCTTCGTTCGTCAAACGAGATGGAACTACTGCTAGGGTGGTGGTGGTTAGCAACTATAAGGTCGGAGTCGAATGGGCCGGTTGCCGGTCCAAGAGCGCCCACCGGGTTACAATATAGAATTCCCGGTCCACATCGCTGCTATCTTTTCTCCGTCTGCGCTATTCGGGTTCAAACTACCGCCGCAACATCGCCAAATTGACAAGAAAGCACTTTTGACAGCCGAATCCGCGCCCGACCCGACATAGTATGGCGGTCCCGTTCACCACCTTTTTGGGACAACTATCGGAGAGCGTACACGCAGAAGATGGTCAGCGTCTGGCATACCTACTCAGACCAACCAGTCCACACGGGAAGGATCTAGTAAAAGAGCTCAAAAGCCCATCGGTATGTCTGGCAAGTCATACAAAATTCAGACCCCTCACTGCGATGCCGCTCCAGCGCGACACGCTGATGTCCCAGTATGGTGGGTGCATAGACAGCCCATGGGACGAGATTGCTATTCGATATGTCATGGTTACATCCCACGTTGCGCGGAAACGGCCAGGAGAAGCTTTCAACGAACAGTCTCAGCTTGTTTCGTGCGTGTATCCCACCTCTGAATCTGAGATCGGCGTGTGAATGTATGAATGCAGGTTGTTCTTCCGATTCTTCACTCAGAACACGGGATGGACTCTCCCCGCTTTGTTTTCTATGCTACGTGACCTGAGAGATCTTGCTTTTGACGTGAGTTCACTAGTTTGATACCCTTGCATCTTCGTTCGACATGTCCCGTTGATTCAGGCAGACTTCCACGCGAAAGTGAACAATCAACAGAGTGAATGCATGGAGAGCGCAGCCGGAGTAGTAGCGAAGGCCTTCAGCAACTGTATGACAGATCGGTATGTATCCCAGCCTACGAAACTATATTTTCACACTAATCAATTTATCTTGAGAACGTCTCCAGCGGAACAATCTCGGAAATGGGGGATCTATTATGTTGTTGGGCTTGTCATGAAATGCTACTTTCGGGTGAGTCTCTCAACTACTGAGTCGGATCTGTTACTTGAGGTGGTACAGGTCAAACGGATATCATTGTCGAAAAACATCTTACGAGCACTGGACGCGAATCCGGATATACCTCCACTGATTGCCTACCCCCGTTCACATCAAGTGTGTCGCGTCTTAGTGTTAATTGCTCGACGTTGCTAAAGGTCGACTACCGATTCAGGTAACCTACCGATACTATCTCGGAATGCTGAGTTTCCTGAACGAAGACTACGCCAAGGTGACATATTTCTCGGATCAACCGCGCGCGCATTATTTCTCACCCTCTTTACAGGCAGAACAGGAGCTTACGCTCGCATTCTACAATTGTCATATCGAAGCGCACAGAAACCAAGAGTACGATCAGCATAATTTCCCATGCAGAACTCATTCAGACTGCATTTTATAGACGGATCTTGACGTGCCTGATTCCTTTACGCATTCTGCGAGGCCACCTTCCATCCAGGATACTTCTGGATCGGTTCCCTGTCCTAGATGAACTCTTTTCACCGTTCATAGCCGCGATCCGCGTTGGAGATATGCAATCGTATGATACAGCATTGGATCGATGGGAACATCGACTCGTCGAACTGAACCTCTGGATGACGATTGAGAAGGCACGTGAGCTCTGTATCAGAGGATTGTTCAGACGCGTGTACGTACTTACTTGCACTCACTTTTGTCGACATACTGAGTCTTCGGCGCACAGGTGGGTAGCCTGTGACAAGAGTACGCGGATTCCCGTGTCCATGTTTCACGCTTCGTTGTGTGTTTCTGGAAACGACGTCGAGATGGACGAAGCAGAGTGCTTCGTTGCGAACATGATCTACAAAGGGTATATGAGGGGGTATATTTCGCATGAGAAGCAGATGGTCGTGTTGGCGAGCACAAATGCCTTCCCGAGGTTAGGAGACCGGCAATCTCCATATGCATTGCTGTAACATCGCTCATGAACAATACATGTCAATGATGAGCCAGCCATTTGGCGTTGTTCTGATTGGAAAGGTGGAATGGACCATTTAGGAGAGGCCACTCGAGCCAATGTGGAAGGCTGTCAATGGAGTGCTATAAGGTGGGTGTCACTGGGTGTGTTGACACCGCTTGGGTGAACCTATGCTTTCGAAGAGAAAGAGCCAAACAGGGACAGCATTAGGCTGTGCTTGATAACGTGGGCTATAAAACAGAGTTCTATCGAGCGTCTGAAATCATTTTACCCTCCCCATCAATATTGTTGCTATCTAAAATAGCCATCCCCACGGCCCAACCCGACGGTGTTATATCACACAGCCAAGTTCAGTCTATCTTTGGGAAGACCCGCAAGCCTCATGGGACACTCGTCGTCGCAGCCACAACGTCCAGATTCGCAGTACATTGCCAATTCCAATACCGGCGTTGAGAAGCACCGATCTGCTGACGCTGGCAAGGTGTGGTCTTCAGATTTGGCCGCACCACCTCCATACACGGATGTGGCCTCTGAAACGCAGACGAACGGGGCCCCTCCAGCTGCGGCTGGGTCTTCCAGTTTCTCCCAACGTATGACATTACCTCCCGGCTCTCGTTCTACTCGTATATTCATCATTCATCCAGCGTTTGCTAGCCATGAGCGTGTGAAGGACATTGCCTATCTGCAGGCCCCCATGCGCCGCGAGTCGCGAGAAAACGCCTTGGAAATGCTCCGCAAGTATGATACGGTGATCATCATGGACGACTCGGCGTCCATGTTGCAGGACCACCGCTGGGACCAGGTACGTGTTTGTATGATGGCTCTGTTGACGCAGGGATCTCACGTTCAACAGGCTTGCGACGCATTGAGCGAACTTGCGGATACAGCTGGCACATACGACAGGGACGGACTAGATATCCACTTTCTCAACCACCGCAAAAGTGGTCTCAACATAAGAGTAGGTACCGTCTGTACTAATGCCATGATCACTGAACTGACTTGGTTTCATCGCAGGATGCCGCGACCGTCCGCCAACTGTTTAGGCACGTTCGACCACGCGGCCTCACGCCCATTGCCAACAAGCTCGATCTCCTCGTCGGTGACTACATCGAGAAACTCGAAAAGGCTAGTCGGAGGAAGAGGAAGGGAGATTCGGCTGCCCTCAATCAGATGAAGCCTGTCAACTTTATCGTCATCACTGACGGTGTACCCAGTAAGCTGGTCGTTTCTGTTTGGCACTATCGCATCAACCAACACCTTTTTCAGCGGACGAACCGTTAGATTCTATTGTTTCGCTGGCACGCAGGCTCGACCGTGGGAATTACCCTCTTGCTCAGGTGAGAGAAAGTGTATAGTGGGAGGGGATGGTGGCTCACGCAGAATTGTGCTAGGTTGGCATCCAGTTTGTCCAAATAGGAGACGACAGAGATGCGACGGTGTTCCTGAAGCAATTGGACGATGATTTGAGTGGCAGCTTTGGTGTCCGGGTGAGTTGTTCGTGTTCACAATGCGAACTTTATGACGCTGATATGATCATGCGCCAGGATATCGTTGACACGACGCCTTATCTTGGGATCAACCTAACAGCTGTGATGTTACTCAAGATTCTTTTAGGCGGCATCAACCGCCGCGTCGACAGACGTGGAGGAGAAGCATTGATAAGTACCTAGCCTCATTCCGTTGGATTTGTTGTACACGCTGCGCCTCGATTTACATGTATCCTGCTAGGTTATGTTTTGCATCATGTACTTTTCAATCTGCATCACGTATTGTAAATGCTCTTGTCTTCTAATATATACACTACCCAAGACGTTTCGTTCTGTCGGAATACGGACCGCTAAGGTCAATGGCAAGACAAGTTCTCGGGGCCTTTGGAAGTTCCGGAAGACTTGTCCGTCTTCGGTAAAACGAGACAAATAAAATTATCTGCTGCGCATCCGAGATGCAAAAGTCACAGCTTTGACAACAGTCAATTTCCACCGGGCGCCTGACTAACGCGCTGACAACGAAATTACCAATTGGCCGATGTGCACCGCAATGCCCTGCACAGCTTACAATGACATCAACTGAAGTGAGTAGTGCAAGTTTACGATGGTGCGTACAAACCGGACATGAAGGGACACCATGCAAGAAAGCAAGAATAGATGTAAAATACGAGCTGTAAAAGACCGACTGTGTTCTAAAGTCTAGATAGTGGTTACTCTTTCCACGGATACTCGAACTTGGGTTGGTCTTTACGCCTCCAAAGCTTCCTCCTGCAACAGACTATGAGTGACTGTCAACACGAGTGTGATGCAACACGAACTTCTTTTTAGTGGTTAGGTTTTCAGCAAACACCTCAACGCAGTGCTTTGCTTTAAATTCTCGAATAAAGCGAGGGTCCCTGTTGAACAGAATGTGAGACGACGCGCGGGTGGGGACTCAGTGTGACGTCACCAGAGCTCGCTCGCTATACCGAGATCCTTGCAGCATCGCATAAGAGCATTGCTCTTACAGCCTTCCGCGGCAGTGGGGATCCCAGAAGGGTCGAAATACTCATTTTCACCTCTAGCTATGGCTACGAGGCTGGAAGACGCATCGTGAACCAAAGAAACGTTGTGCATGGTAATCCGTCGTACCGTCCTTGGCAAACCAGCGCATACTCCCTGCTCACTATTTTGGGACCTACGTTAGTTTCCGTCCTTGGTGCGAGACCCCAAGCGCCAGGTCCGAATGCCTTGTTCAAAATACGACGGTATTTAATTTCGGGAAGGTAGATGAGCCCGTCTTTGAAAAAAAAAAGGTCAGGGATATATAGTAACCGAGGGCGAGAGGAATCACCAGGTTTAATCTCAATGTCCATCTCGTCAATGGGCGCGAGGAGAATCTCAGCAATCTCTCTCGGGAATGCTTCTACGGATAAGCCATAGTAGCTTTTTGACCAGTCGTTCGCTTCGCTGTTCCCTCCTGATACAAAATCACCAGGAAACGCGTTTTGAGAAATACGCGAGGACGCAGGCTCGGTGGAGGGAGGTTTCTCGGAAGGTGCCTCGTCTTCGAGTGACTCGTTGATCCCTTTGGCATCCGCTATTGCCTCGGATATGTCATCCCGGCTGATGCTTGTGCTGGATGGTGCTTTTGCTACGCGAAAGGTCGCTGCAGGACGTGCAGGGTAAGTGCGCGTCGCTGCCGCATACGTTCTGCAGTACGAGAGCGAAAGACGACGTGGAATCAGACACCACATACTGCACCGCCACATTGACCGAGCATGCATAGTACGCGAATACAAAAGCCGTCGTCGAGTCCAGTTTCAAGCGTTTCTTCCCTCAGACCACATTCCCGCATCTCAACCCGTCCAAGCTCACGTCTCTCTCGACCTGCAACACGCCAGTCCACGCGTCTTCTTCCGCTGTGCCAGTCGCTCGTCACCCAACTGATCGGGCTCTCATCTGAGATCGACGATGAAAACTTTCGCACCGCTGTGGATTTCGTATCCAAGAATCTCGAATACTCGATCAAGGCTGGAGCGAGCACGGACATGACTGCGATGGACAGTCATTTCAAAGGGTAGTTTAGCCCCATGTGCCATTCTAGTCCGTTGACGCGTCGGTACATAGTCACATTCTCAAAGCTAGCATCAACTCCCATGACGCCCTAGCGGACGCGTTGCAAGAGGCTTATCGTAGAGTGAAGGAACAAGCGAAGGAGCTGACAGATCTGGACGAGCGGATCAAGGTGACCGTGTTATACTATGCATTTCGTATGCTGACATCTCGAACAGTTGTCGCGCCTCCCGGACCATCTCCAGCTCCTTGTACGTGCGTTTCCCTCAGATCCTTTCCTTTTTATATTTTTGGGCAGACCTTGCTAGCATCTGCTCCTTGTCGCGCAACCCATACGTATGCGGAGGCATATAAAGATGCACGGCCATCTGAAACTCCGGCACCGATAACATGGAAAGATATCCTCGCCGAAGAACCATTCGAAGGGCAACATTGGGAGGGGGTATACGGTTTACCAGTTGGTAGTACCGTCGAGGGATGGGAAACCCGGAGTGGTGGAAGCACGCCGTCTCTTTCACCGTGGGATGAGGACGACTCTCTGGACAGCGACGGTACACCACCCTCCTTTGGGGGTTTGCCACCATCCGGAACGCAGGGACAGCCAAGCGCGCGGCACCCCGTTCGCCACCAGCAAAATCACCTCCAGTCGATTGTGCAGCTCAAGGCAAACCAATACTGGAGAGACGATTGGAAAATCGACGTAGACGTTTCGCGGCCGTTTGATATAGATGACCCGTCGACTCTTGGTATGCAATGTCAATATCGATTTCCTCTCTCTTATCCGTGTTAGGCCCTACGATGCTTCGTGTTCTTGGGGAAAGAACATCATTGGCTCTTGTCGGTTCAGAGCGAGAGGTAGGCGTGAAAGCATGCTGAGAAGACCTTGTGACAAATATGCACTCTGTAGAAATATATTCACGAGCGTGAAGCCGTGCGCGAAGTGTTAATGTCTCTTCAAGGTCGGAAGAATATCATGATCTATACTACCCCAGATACGTTTACTTCGGTGGTACGTCTTCAGTTCCGTCAACGAGGCGGACATCGACTGATGGAATACTAGCCCTCTCCAACCGCGCCCCGTCTCCTGCACTTGACACTGACAGCCCAGTCATCGATAGTTGGTGCTTTCGCACAGGTTGCGACTACCATATGTCATCTACGAAAGTTTGTCTCTGCTGTCTTCGACGGCGTTTCCGCCGCACCCCAAGTTACTCCAAGCGGAACAATGCGCTTGCTCACTCACAACATCCGCTCAAGAACGATAGAAGCCTTCGCTGACGCGGTGGACGCACAAATCAGAATGTTCGGCCAATGGTGCGCCGAAAAAGAAGAGGCCATTTGTCGCGCACTAGCTGGATGTGGTGACCCAATCGTCGTCAGCCTTCTCAGCCTGGAGAAAGAAGTTAGAGATACGTTCTCAGGCACCTTTGATGTGGTATTGGACATCTTGCACCGGCTCATCGGATATATCTGTCAATCCCACGACAGACGCGACCAAGCTGTTTGGAACCTGCCCAACATGCCTACTCGACTTCCGTCCGCCGTCGTTTCAGCACTTTTACTCGACCTTTTGTTACAGGCAGTAGAGGAAGAATGGTCCATGGGCAATGTCTTGACATCCGATTCCCTTGCGACTGTCTTTGCGAAGACATCAGAACCTATCTGGCATATGATCGGAAAATGGCTCAAGGATGGGATGCCCGTCCGGAATGTATGGGACTCTCTTGATGACATACAAGCGCTCGACGATGAGTTCTTTGTCGAAGACAACGAACTGCCGTTGAC
>JBBPMD010000289.1:0-32084 GCA_038090095.1 Zangia roseola
CCTACAACTTTTTATAGGATATCTTGTAGCCCAAGTTCGAGCAATTCTTCAGCCAATAACTGACCCCTCGAGTCCACCACTTATCTATGTTGAGTTTTTCAAATTTTCTAGTGCTCATTTTGTTGTCGTGGATGACATCCGCATTGTGGCACCTGCTCCTAAGATCGAGATGTTTGTTGTCCACCACCACCTCCACAGCAATGGTCAACGTTCAGGTGACATTGTCCAATTGGTTCCTAAGTATGGGAGCACGAAGGTACCAGCCAATATGTCCAGCGATAACTGTTTGGAACTTGGACGAGAATTCTACGTCAATTCCTTCGCCGACAAAGAGAATTTTCATGCTATTTTGAGTTACCAGTAGTTCTCTGTTACCTCTCCATGATTACACTTTTTGTTTCACGCACTCCGAGAGTCTGAGTCAATCTTATCTCAAACTGATTGATTGTTGCTAGATAATCAAGTAAGCACTAGATAATGTGTCTACATGAGCGTTGTACTTGTTGGTATGGTAGCCGATGCTCTGGAGGTAAGCGGTAGTTTTGTCCGAGCAATTCGGTACCCGATGGTTTGCTCGGCTAAGTGTTCTACTGATGTTGGTCATGAAGCTTCATATTAATCTCCCGAGCGGCTAGCGGTGATAATGTGGGCGATGGATTATCATCGTATTTAGCATAGAAAAAGCTCGGCGTATACCATTCCAGCTGAATGGACGCAAAAACTGTTAAATACTGGGTAAAACAACGAACTAAACAAGTTACGAGATTAGATGATTGCTCTTGTTGAACTGGCCAACTCTGGTGGTAGGAGTCCTATCACCTATGGGCACTAATATCAGATCACGCGGGACAATAAGGAATAGTTTCACTGGTTACCTGACGGACTTTCTGTTCACCCCCAACTTCCCAGCCACTCTCTGCAATAGGAAATACATAATCGTTTACAAGCTGCACACAGAGCTTGCCAACAGCATGCCTATCACCGGCGTACTTGCGCCATCGTAAGATATTCTCTAGCAATTTTGCGGCGCGAGAAAGTAACCGGTGGCGGGCGGGTACCGTCTCCGGATCAAAAGGGAAATTACCCAAGTTGACAAAAGGGACTAAGACTTGCCCCACTCTGGATATAGCGTTCTCAAAGACGGTATAAACAGATTTCAGAATCATCTAGGAATCAGTATGGGGCTGGCGCATCAGCAAATGAATGGTCACCACGGACAACACAGCACCTGAAATTTATTATTGTCTGTTCCGATGGAAGCTTCTACTTGTTCGGCCAGATCTATCATCGTCCGGACATCCTTCGCCGAGTAAGGGTCAAGCACCCCTGCTTCGAGCATTTTATGAAGACGGGGGGCGAATGCAGTGGAAATCATCGAGGACACCAAATCTCCGCCCGGTCCAGGCTCTGCTTCATCAAACCCTTCACTCCTATCCACGGGCCGAGAATATTCATATAAAGATGAATACCAAGAGAACCGGTCCAGACTTGCCGGTGACTGTCAAGGGCATCAGTAGGCATGTTGAAAGGTAGGAACGAACTTACCTGGAATGGATTCCACCCCAGAATTTCGAGTCGCACCCAAAATTCCCATGCACCCACTAGTCCAAGGCCCCCCCAAGCGTTTCTATATATATCGGCATAACGTTTGCGCCATTGACCAAACCATTTGGCGAGACCACGATTAGGATCCTTGAACTCAACGGAGCGGACGTCGGATAGGATGTCTTTACCATCTGCAATGATCCTCTCGAGGGCCTGCTGATAGTCGAGTGCGTCGGCAGGCAATAGTGACGCGTCAGTAGAGTAACCTTCTTCACGATCGTCAGCATCCGACGAGGTTTTTGCAGCGCGCCGACGGGAATGTCTTGCCTCTCTGGCCGAGCGCCGCACCTTTCTGAGCATGACAGGGTTTGATGGAGCATCGCGCAATTCATTGGCGTTGTCTGATTGGGCGAGTGACTTGGGGAGTGAGCCGTACACGATAGAAAGATCGTCTTCGTCGTCGGCACTGCGCCGCCCTGCTGTCATTAACGCTCGTTCTTTCAATATCGACAAATATTCTTCTTCCAGTTTTTCCAGCATGGGGAACTGTGAATGTTGAGTCAACGTCACTGCGAGTTCCAAGACAAAATACGACCTTTTCATCAAGAAATGCGGCCACACTCTCAACCCAGTCTTTGAATTCCGCGAACCAACCTCTTTTCGACTCTGCAGCAGCAATCATCAAACGGAGTTCCGTCTCTCGCGTATCAAGTTCAGCGCGTTGTTCCACGAGGGATGTAATAGCACCAGTATTCGTGGCATGGGACTCAGACAGAGAAGTCAATGTCCGCTGAAATCGCTCTATGGCTGGACCGAGAGCAGGTATGTCTGTTACAGGTGGAACTGGGTAGAGTAAATAGGTATACAACACAGAAACGATAGACATACTTCGGGCAGCCTTGTAAATCTCCTTGTTCGGAGTCGAGGCCGTTTCAAACTCGTGACCACCTCTCCGCAGTTGCTCCCTTTCCCACTCCAAGGTTTCCTCATCTTCATCTTCTCTGTGTATGGTGTCAAATAAACTTCGCAGAGGAACAAAGTACTTACACGTCTGCTATTAATTCTTTCATAGTACTTCTGCGTTTTGAGGCCTCGACTTTGCGTGCCTTTTTTCCCAATGCGATTCTCTCTTGTGCGCTTGTGTACTCCGCATACTCTGAGGTATACGAATGATCAGAAACAATAACATGAACAGAAAACCTTGCTTACCATCGTCGCCCTCCCCGACTTCGTCCTCTTCTCTTACCAACCGGCTTTCAGGGTGGGGACCTTCAGAAATGTCGGAGCGTTTTGTGACAGTCAATGAGATGTATTCCTGTTCTGCAGTGTCAACGCGCAGGCGTTCACGCCGTTCCTTCGCGGCCACGATCCTTGATTGGGAAGGAATCACGGTTTCAGTACCCTCTGGTGAAAGTGAGCGCGAGGCTCCACACAAGAAGCAGATCACTTGCCTAAAATCTCCAGTGTAGTGTCATCAACTATCATGGATGCATCTGCATCGTATACATCGTTGTTTGCGGGTGGTCGAGCGGAGTATGTGCTGGCCTTGAGTTCTGAGAGGTAAGCCTGATCATAGATAGGCGCGCCATTGGAACGGTTGCTGATGGTGGCCTGGTCTAACGTAGCGGGTAACGACCTTGTGTGATAAAGGGTTAGTGCACAGATACAGGTGCATCAGACCGCACGCACGCAGGATGTGAGCCAAGGGCGAGTTTTCGACTGAGAGCCGACTTCTTTATCTGAAACGTGGGTTCATTGGTAGCCTGACAGACGGTGCCTAAGGTTAGGATGGTTCAAGCTGGCGTGCAACACACATACCTCGTCGTCTGCACCGAAACTGAGTCTGGACTTTGGCTGGGCACGTTTGGCCCTCGATTTGAGTTTCGAAGCAAGGATGCTGGGCGTGGATGGCTCGTCGCTATCGGGCTCGGCGTCGACGTCGCGCACACGTTGGGCTGGACGCGATGCGGATTTCTTGAAGACAACTTTGTCGGACATCAAGGTTGGGAGCGTGACGTGACAGGATAGTAGAGTGACGGATTTCACTTAAATTCCCACGGCTGCTCATGTCACGTCCGCGGCCACGACCGCGTCTCGTATCGAAACAGACAGCGACCAGCAGCGATACTCAGCAGTCCAACACCACCGTTGACGAGGACGACCTCTTCCGCAGAAATAAGGGACGAACAACTCAACACTGGAAGCAGCTCGAACAATTCGCAGCGAGTACGTCCTGATCCCGCGATTCACCGACAGCGGCCTCATATCCCAGAGGCGACACCATTTGCAGTGTCCGATCATGACTGGGCTGAGGATGATCCCGCAGACGCGTTTTCATCTCAGCCTCGGAAAAAAAAGAAACCGATCAAGCCGAACCGTCGTCCTCGATGGGTGGACACGGATGTAACTTCAATGTACGTCGATGGATCTCATGCCTCTTATATTGGGAGGCCCATCTGCCGCGCCTCACGTACGACAGGGTCCCTCAGAGCATCTTTCGTGGCCTCCAGTTTTTGACATGTCGTTTGACTTGTTTCATTCAGACTTCCTTCAGATGATGATGACGACGTTCAGATCGTCGAGCATGCAACCAATAATACCTCAGAGAGCACCTCGCCAAAGAAACGCAAAAGGGATAGGAGCCGCTCCAAATCAATTACACCTCCTCCAGTACTGCCAGCCCATCAGCGTGCAAATGCAATGTACCTTGTCAGGTTTGCAGCTCGCTATGTGATTTCGCATCCCCCTTTGTTCATATCGGAATTGCAGACAAGCACTCGCCATTCAGCCTCGTTCGCCCTCCCCCACCTTCACCATGGATGACTCGAGCGATACGATAGAGTTGGACCCAGAACTCGCAAGAATTGCCGAGGAAGTGAGGCAACGGGTGAAACATACCCATATAGACCCGGAACACGCGGGAGGGCCGGAATTCGTCCATATTAAGGTTCAGTGGCGTCCACACCCGCGAAACCCCTCAGCCCAAGAGCAATCCTGGATGTTCAAATTGAGACGAGTACGTCACGTGCTTTAGTTCTGTGCCTTCTTTTCATCTGACGCTAGCGTAGCACGATACTTTCCGAGAATTATTCGATGAAGTCGCCGACTTGGCTGGCATTATGGCAGATCAGCTCATCATCAATCACGACCATCGACGTGTCTTCGCGTCCGGAACTCCGAATAGTCTTCATATGTGGGCAGAGGGGGAACTAGGTTCGGTTCACGCTATGGAACAGTGCTGAACTTTACTAACCTGTACAGATAGAGGCTTGTGACAAACACACCGCCGACTATCTTCGTACCCAACAGAGCAATCGAGGATCATCCCTATCTCCCGAAGATAGCCATTCAACACCCTCCCCGTCTGCAGCACTGCAGTCTGATATTGAGCCTGACACCGAGTCGGAGTCGGCTGGAGGGGATACAATCAAGCTCGTATTCCGATCTGCTGCGACGAAAGACAAGAGTTTCCAGCTTACAGTCCGATCGACTACAACTTGTGGCGCTATTGTCAAGGCATTTCTTAAAGCTGCTGGATTGCCTGACAACTATGCCCGTACTGCGACCACAAGCCGGAGGCCGACTACCATCCCTCAATTGATGGTGGATGGAGAGAAGATGGACGCTGAAGCAGAAATTGGAGATGCCGGACTAGAGAATGGTGACCTAGTCGAGATCGTTGGCATCTAATGTTTTGCTCCTCTCCTGGTATTCTACACGATGTATGACCTTCAATCCTCGTGGTACTATGTATTTTGTGTGCATGACTTAACTACAAGACTTCCTGTTTGTAAAGTGTACACCATATCCCCAAGAGTTGTTTTTTAATGCCATCCTTCACTAGCATTCTTTACAAGAATCCTAGCATTGTTTACGAACGACCGGATGAGCTCATCGAATGCGTTCCGTTCGTGTTCCGGTACACTTAGATCCGTTCGCTTAGAGGCTGTCGATATCAGCAACGCAGACCGCGCAATTTCCACTTCCAGTTCGTGTAGGGTCTCCGGCTGATAGAAAAACTGATAAGAACACGTATGATTGTTGCGAAAAGGGTGTACTCACTGGACTGTTAGGGCCCACATTGGAGACCACTTGCGTAAGGTCGATGTTGAACTCTTCGTGAGAGTAGCATATTCTATCCTTCCTTCTCGTGAGCGTCGGTGTTCCTACCGGATGAGGCACTGGAGAAACCCATCAGTGAACAAAAGTATACGCTACACATTCAACCCACTTGGGATTTCCAAACTGACGCTGACTCTCCAATCGGCGGACCGCTTCGGGCAATATATGTTGAGGTCACCCAATCTCACTTTCTTCATGATCTCGATGACGTTTCCAGTCTTCTCCTCACGGGTGACACGGATTTTTTCGCGATCACGAGCATCGCCAGATGGGTAAAAAGAGTCCACCAGTTTCGAGTGCTTATACTCCAGCGGGGATGCTGGGTGCGATGGCTCGGAAGATCGTCGTTGCAGTTCGTTGAGAAGCGTGTTGAAGTGCTTGTGTTGCATCTAAAGTATGTGAATAGAAAAAGGATGAGTTCGCCTCGTCGCGTCGCTGTCCACGGATATGGATACCAACGGACGACATGTTTGATTCGAAACGCAGGTCAAGTACGTCTGGGACGAGGACTGAGGTATGGGGATGTCAGCCCGACGCGCAGTACGCGATGGTGCCCCGTACGCACTGGTTTCTACGAGCACCGGCAAGGAGATCCTCTTTCCTGTGGCTCGGTCCTTGAGGATGCCAAGCTTGGCCTCCACCTCCACGTTCGCGTCGGGTGCCCCCATGTTGGCGGTGACCATGTGATGCACAAAGTCTGCGATTTCTTTGATGAACTCATCGAGTGGTTCGATACCAAGGATCGAGACGGAAAGTGGAGGTAAATTAGAAGAGTTGTTCATTATTGGCGGGGTAGAACTAGAACTAGTGGTGGGGGGAATAGAATTGTGGTTGACAATTGTTGAGACGCTGGCGGAAATCCTTGGGGAGCCTCCAGATGGCCGAGCTCGCTTCGATGGCGGAGGTGCAGCTTCCCTTTCGCTTTCAGAGTCTGTCCCCGGCGATGACATGGTCAGTGGATAAACTACGAACGAATCACGTCCCGGTTCACAAGCACACGACCCTCGCTTCGAGTTACGGACATTGAGATGCTAAGCGCAGCATTTTTCCAAGTTCCAGCTGTCGTCTAATGTCCGTGTACAACGAGCCGACTAACTAGTACAGGAAAAAACATTCCGCCCACGAGCAATGCAGTGCGAACCATCTTCCCGATCTCACCTGCAGGTGACTCTGATCCATGACCTGATATGGGCTGCACTACAGAGGCCACGTACAGAAACGTGCCTCCCTACAAATTGAGCCCGAATGAGTAGTGACCTTGGAGCACCTTTAAACACTCACGCTGAATAACAGGGCACTTCCTGACCAAGTGCTGGAGTTCCCAGATCCAGCGGAGAAAGTGTAAAAACCATACGACAAGAACGAGCTCACGGGAGTTGCGAGGCTGAAGTACAACAGTTGCCTTTTGCACTCCGTCACAGACAGCGAATTCGCAAGAAGTGCGGTGGTCAGAGCAAGCGCAGTCGGCGCTGTTTTGTGTCAGCTATGTACAAAAAAAGTAAAACATCATACCTTTATGGATAATTATTGCAAGAAACACGATGAACGACAAGCTAGGGGAATGCACATCAGATGCAGAGACACCCAGGGCATACCCGTCGACAAGTGCGTGTATGATCAACCCGAACGATAACGGATAGGCCCGCCTGATGGCACCAGGTCCAGCATGGTGCAGAGAAGGGTTCTCATCGTTGGAGGGACGTCCACGTTCCTCCAAGTCAACATCAAAAATCTGCGTTTCAGTTGGCTGTCCATGGGAGGTGACGTGTTCCTCCAGAAGAAACATCAGGGCAAAACCCAGGAGGATCGGGAGACCGATGCTGAAAGAGTAAGATGTCTGGTTCCCGGCAGCATTGGCCACGAGTTCTTCAATTCCCCTGTCACAACGAATATGTGCAAAGTTACCGCGACTTGAACTAGAGAACTCACTCAGGCAGTATTACTCCAAGCGCGGTGCCGATAAGGAGCCCGGTACCCAGATTGCACAGTACGGAGAGTTGTTTTTCTTGCGACTCGTCTATTAGACTGTATCGTCATGCTAGTGCCTGCTCGAAAACGTACTGGACAGCGGCATAGAGAGTGGGATGAGACCGACCCCGTAGGATACCACTCCCATCACAAGAGACATCCCGACAACATTTTGAAACCCGCTGGAAAGCATGCAGGCTAGCACTGGTACTATTAGAAAAGCGTGCCAGTGTCAACATCAGCGCGAAACGGTCAAACACCAATTCCGTTCTACTCTTACTTACTGGTAAGCGCGCTGTTACCTTTATGTGTGGCGTGTACTAATTGTTTTATCTCGGAAACGTGAACGTGGTCGAGCGGAAGCAATTTTTAGCTGCTCGCACTGGTTCCTGGCACTGGCACTGCGGACCCTCTCACTTTAATAGCCGCACTATTGGCGGCCATCATGCACTATCACCAAGTACGGGAACGGGGGAGGTCGCGATACCTGCGGGATTTTAACTTACCTTCCTCGCCTGGGCTCCCTCACGGTATTCATATTATAGCACCAGGGTTCGTTATTTCGCTCTTGTCTCATACTACATCCAAGTTACCAAGTTGGAGAGAAATGTCCTGACGACTTCCCAACTAGTACCGCGCACAGGCATGTGCGCAGTCACGTCGGTCTAGCATCGAAATTGAGTCCATCCTTTCCGGCCCGCGTGACTTCAAGTTGTCCTCGGCGTTTGATTACGATGCGGCCCCCTTGCCAGATTGCTACCATGTCGGGATTCTGGTGACGATAAATTCATATCTTAATAATCGTTTGTCATTAATCTTGACCGCAGTGAATAGCTTCTATGATGACGGTCGCTCGTGGACTTTCTACGAGGTCATGAAACAGCCAATGGGGTGGATTCGATTATGCAATGAAGGGTTTGGTTCGAACCGACCTGTTTCTGACGAACTGGTGAGGGTCTTCCGTGCTGAATGGAGCTGGAGGTCCGTTTGCCGGCTTGCTTCTGATCACGAGAAGATTTGGCAGAACCATAATTTTGTCGCGTTATCTCATTTGATCGATGTGGCGGCCGAGGTAAGTATCCTTCGAATCCTGCACTAAACTACTTGGGTTTTAGGACTCATCAGTAATCAAACTGCGTACTTCGGCTTAGCGTTGTTTTTCCCAAAGGACAGTCGACCCTCGATTATAGAGTAACGAAAGTGGTGCCACTTCTCTTGCCGGACACGACGAACACCAGGTCACAATTCTCAAGAAATTCTCTCGCGACAATCCATTCGCTATCACCTTTTGTGGTGCTTACAGTCTGAACCCTACGGACAGCCGCTTGTCCCGTGGCCAACCTATCTGCTCATGTAGTACATCTATCTCCACGGACTCGTGTCGTCCCCTCATGGCTGACCGTCCAACACCTGAACAACCATCAAGAACAGGTGATACATGCATTTCCAGATCGATTTTGGGATCCGCCCGCAGAATTGTCGATCGACTTGAAGCCACGGGAATCACCATAGGTGAAAGTGTCGTTTCCTTGGGCAAACTTTGTTGGTCTCCACTCCTGTCTGCTCTTTAGCCAGGTGGCCTGCCAGTGTGTTATAGTATGTCGTTGTCCTGTAATCAAATCCCACAGGGATCCAGGGCCAGATAACAATTCTTTCGGTCGAAGCCAAACGACACTTTGTTGAGACGGTGATAAATTATTTGATGCAGACTTCATCAGTGATCTCAATCGAACGTTGCATTGTCAATGGCGTGTGGACGTGCTTTGTCCCATGCGTTGTCACCAGTAGGACCAAGAGCAAAAGAACTCATTCTCTGTGCACTCTGCAGCCGTCTCTTGGGCAAGTCCATTCTCTATGAAGAAGTCAACCAGTTCGGCTGCATGGATGTGTCTGAGCCCTTCTCAAGGTTTGACGCGGAGCATTGAACGCGTCGAATGGCAGAAGTGTTGCTGAGACGTCCTCTATGAAATGCAGTTCACTCTGAGATCAACCTGTTGAACAGCATGTAAAATCGGTGCACAAAGAAACGGGAAAGAGGTGTGTCGCTATGTGTAGGGTGGAGTGCAAAGGGGATTCTCGGGATTCAGCGCCGTAAGAGATATCATCGGGTGAACATCAAGTAAAAACAACACTGAAAAACGCAGGCTTGACGATGGTATCTCATCGATATCACAACCGCCTGGTGGTCGTGGTCTCAGGCAAACACATGTCCACCTCAAGCACCCCAAGAAAAGTGACCAACGTTCAAGTTGCGGTCAAATGGGAGTAAAATGCTTTAAATCAGATACAACAATGAATAGGCATTACGATAACGAGCGACGTCTCTAAACTCAACCCGCTGTCCATTGTACAACAGCGGGGGTGACTGAAATCAACTGGGGACATGTGAGCAAGGTAATCGGTTGGGACGATGGATACACACCAATTTAGTCACAAAGTGTAATGAGTAGTGCAGGTATCCATCAACTTGGCTGCTTCGAACCAGACTCCAGGAACGGGTCTCCAAAGTCTGATCAGTGAAGAGATGAAGACGTTGAGGCAGAAAGAATAGACTGTAACACCAACGTGACCAACCTTGTCTTAGTTGCTCGACCAAGGAAAGATCGATGAGTTCCTCTTTGTCCCTACGGGAACTGTACTCTCCCCTGGTCTGGAAGGTGCTGCTTCCTAGGCCTTGGGCACCTTGTCCCTCGACACCTAGTCTCCTTGAGCCACTTGCGGAGGCAAACGCATCCTCGCGCCTCCTTGACTTCGGGTCTCTGCGCTGCGGGCCTTCCGAGGAAGACCCTCCGGGGAGACGACGCTTCGAGGAACCCGATGTCGGCGTGAATGAGATGTTGGTGAGCAGACGAGCGTCGGTAGTCAAGGCTTGCTGCGTATCACGATTCGATAATTGATAGTCATCTGGAGGTGGCGACCCAGATGTGTCCGTGGAGATGGGCGAGCCTGGATCTGGTGAATTCATGGCGACGCGACAAGTTCCTTGATCAAATTCAAAGTTGATAGCATCATACAAGGGGTTGCTTGAAACATCACGTGCTTGCTAAACACTACTAGTCTACCGCTAGCATTACCTCGCTCGAAGGACGTCTGGCTCGATGAGCATACTCTCGCAGAAGGGCGCGCGTTCGATGCGCATCATCGCACTTCCCCTTGCGAGGTTCGCAGTATCTCAGCACCGTAGCTCCAAAGTGATACCGGATACCGACTTCAGCGCGAAGAGTATGCTAGTTTTTTATCATTTCGATCTAATATCCCCGTCCGGTGGTCATGAAGATCCCTCTTGGCGTAAAAGGGTGCTAAACCGTTTAACGAACAAAGTAGTGAATGTCTGGACAGGTCTTGGGAAAGCACCGAAAGGTAGCTGGAAGGTATGCGTGTTCACGTCAATGGTCACGAGAACAGTCATTCATTCAAAGTAGCTATGGACTTACCAACTAGGCGAACGCATAGCTGATCAAATAGATTTCGAGGAGTTGGCCCTCAGAAATGTTGATCCATCTCTGGGGCCCACCGTTCCCCGGACAAGGGACAATAAACAAGTCAACGATGTTGGGAGTCAGTCGCATTCATTGCCGAAAGTATGATTTTTTTTCTGTTCTTATCCGTGGACTGAGCAAAATTTCCACACAATATTCGGTATACATAGATACCACTCATTTACCCTCCTTCATTATACCCCGCTTGTCCGCAAGTCGGAGATCACACTTTGCATCCGTCCCTCGCTCACCTGCGGTCCCTTTTGGCGACCCGTGGACCACAGCATCGAAGGGGATTCTACCTATGGATGTTGGTTGCTCCTCTTACTCTTCCGATTGCTCTGATACGTAAGCACTGTCTTTCTGCATTGGCATCTATTCCTCACTTCACTTTTTCCGAGCAGCAATTGTGCCAAATTTGCCACTCTTCTTTTGTGTCTGGAGGTCGTGGTCACACTTTAGAGGTTAGCCGACATGCTCTTTCTTGCGTGGTACCGTTTTAACATGTCGTACTTACCCTCAATTTCGGGGTGGTCTGCAATACAGCTTATAAATCCTCGCAATATATGTTCTCCCTCCTAGACGGGCAGTTGATTGAGCCAAGTCCAAGCTTAGAGCTCGATAAGCTATATGCGTCGTTCACTTCATTTTCAGAAATATCTCAAAACCACCCCTCACCTAGTGGAGTAACAAGATCCTCGGAAAAGAACTCGACATTCGGGGATGTCGTTGTGGGTAGGACATCAGAGGCCGCATCTGAAACGGAGGCATCCCGATCCGGTTCCATTCTTCTTCATCGCAAGGCAATGCCTCGTATTCTAGAAATGTTCCATCTTCCAGAAATCACAGCAGCGGATATGAATCGCGGCATCGAGCAAGCCCACAGACGATTAGGGAAATAGTCACAAGTTATCGTCGTGAGTAATAGACCAGTGATGATTTGCTCACTATATTGGACACTGATATTAATCATCAAGTTGTAGCCAACGAAAATGCGTCAATTACGCATTCACCCCCTGATGTCAAAATTATCCTCTGCTTCCAGAGGCAAAGAAACTCGCATCAAGGCACACAACCTAAACCTGTCAATGAGACGCCCAATGCATGACCTCGTTGCGAGCTTTTGCCCGATGGGGCCTAAGGCATTTAATCGATATCTAATTTTGCTTGTCACGACAACTGTTATCGACACAAGGAGATCTGAATTCTCTCACGACAGCTGCTTTGATGCACCGAAGCTAACTCGTTTTTATTACAAAATCACGGTCGAACTGGTTCGACGAAGCAGTACCCCCATCACGCCCCAGTGCCGTTCTATCGAACCAGGATTTTCTTTGTTCGGCCCGCTGTGGATAGGAGTCAGCGAAATTCCACTTCGTTCATTGGCGCGACTGTGCAAGACAAGTTTGAGTGATGTAACGCTAGCACTCACACGGTTAAATCCATGGTGACACATGAGTTTGGACGCAGAACCATTGTCTCCCGGGCGCCGAGGGCTGATCCACGCAAATATTTGCGCCGACGGATCATACTTGATGCATGATGCTCCAGATCTTGTCGCACACAAACTGCATTTGTAGTAGTAACAATACGATCCGCCAGTAAGCATGCGAGTTCCCAAGGTTGAAGAGCCTTGGCACCGAGATGTAGCTTTGGACAACCATCGGCAGGGCTCGGGATGTTGCAGTTATAGCGACATCGGACGTGGTTTCTGGTTTCGGCCCGAGGCAAAAACCGGGTGTCGGATGCAGGGCTCAGTGACCTATTGTGCCGATTATTTTGATTTTCAGCTTGTCAAACGACGGGACTCGGAAGGATGTGTAAATGGTGGTCTTGCGTCCCATGTGGTGGTCTTCACGCATGGGGAACAAGCCTTGTTGTCGCGCGGTAGGAGCGCAAGTTACCGACTGGTCCGACATGACAAAAGAGACATATCGCGGGAAATTGTGTGGCTTACCCGCTAATAAAGTTGACAACAGCCTTGGAATGTCCGAGCTCACGAACTTCCTCAGTGATCATGGCGTCGGTCATTGGGCTTGTCAAGCGTGTCCGAAATGCAGCCAATCCACCAGCAGCCCCGAGCGACGACACACCGCTAAAATTCGGCATCCTGGGAGCTGCCAAAATCGCTCCTCCCGCTTTGATTTCACCTGCCAACAGTCACCCTGAAACCGAAGTTTATGCGGTAGCCGCCCGCGATCCTCGCAAAGCAGAGAACTTTGCAAAGAAATATCAAATCAAGAAATGGTACGGAGGTCCACGTGGATACCAAGGTATGTGCATGAACGCGCATCGACAATACCGTGGTACTCATCGACTGATACGCCATACAAAGACTTGCTCGATGACCCTGAGATCGACGTCATTTACAACCCGGTACATACCCCGACGTTTCGTGCGTGGAACTCGAAGTACTAATCTACCCGTGTCCTATCCCCAGCTCCCAAACGGGTTGCATTACGAGTGGACAATGAAGGCGCTCGCTGCCGGCAAGCATGTTTTGGTTGAAAAGCCGAGCGGTGACGTCGCGGAAGAAACCCGGCGCATGTTTGAATTCGCGGACCAGAAGGGACTTGTACTCTTGGAAGCATTTCATTATAGGCGAGTCACCCAAATCACACTCTGGTCCGAAGCTGACGGCTACCCAGGTTCCACCCCGCCATCCAACGTGTCAAAGAGATTATTGACAGCGGAGAGTTGGGGACTCTGAAGGAAATCCATGCCGTCCTATGTATTCCTCAAGGTTTCGTCGATCAGGATGATATCCGCATGAATTACGATCTTGGAGGTGGCGCGCTGATGGACTGTGGATGCAAGTGTCGTTTGTTTTCGGACTTTGATGGTGTCTGATATCCGAACAATAGGTTATCCCCTCAGTTGCGTCCGCTATTTGACGAAAAGTGATCCGACCGCTGTGGTTTCTGCATCTACCGTCAAATTTCCAAATGATCCCCGCATAGACACCGCGACTTCTGCTGAGTTGTTATTCCCTCCTTCGAACTCTGGAGGGGGCCCCATCAAGGCCACGATCAGATGCAATTTGTCGGTATCTAGCCTACTCGGTTTTATCCCCCGGTGGCCCGAAATAAATGTACGGGCGGAATGTGAACAAGGATCTGTTCAACTGTTCAATTTCCCGATGCCTACAATATTCCACACCATCACGGTGTCCCCCACTGGAGGGAAGACGCGTATAGAGAAAGCGTACACATTTCCCCCGAATTCTGGACTGAAAGGAGAGGACTGGTGGACGACATACAGGTATCAGCTTGAAGCATTTGTTGATCGGGTCAAAGGCCGAACGCCAAACTCTTGGATGTCCGCCGAGGACTCGATCGCGAACATGGAGTGGATCGAGAAGATATATGATGCGGTACGCCCCTTGTGCTTCCGTCCGCGTCATTTCTGACCACAAATGTAGAGTGGGTTGGGATCTCGCCCTCAATCTACTTTTCAGCTCCCTACTAGTGCATGAAGGGGTCGTCGTATTGCAGTCTGTGTCAATTCCTCTTCCATGTTGTACCTCCGAGACCCAAACATCGGGAGCATTGTCCGAAGGCGCGGAATGAAAGCTGCCACTTGTGTGGCCACATATCTATTTGAATACACACCTATACCATGAAGTTTGAATATGACATTGGAGCGAACTTCAAAGTATGAGATATAGCGCTGGACCTCACGCGTCACGTGTATGATTCCAAGTTAACCGCGACGTTGACCCGCCTGACAAGCTCAGGACTAAATTCACACTAGTCCTCATCCACACGCCATGACGTCGAGCGACCCAGCTATCCAGAACCAGCCTCCAGTAAACAAAGAGCACTCCGAAGACTCACGACGACCTATCTTCAAAACGGAGACTACCGGCGACTTTTGGCAAGACACATGGATCGCGTTCAAGGTGCGCCCTTTCATCCCGATGCGACACGGGCCCGAGCCAGCGACCTAACTCAACTCTGAAAGCCAGCGAATATCCATCGTCGATGATTTCCAGCGACTCGGAGAGATGCCATGTGCACGAAACAGCCTGCTAAGCGGTATCGCCAGTGGTGCTGGGGTTGGGGTTATTCGCGCGATGAGTACCAGTGAGCGACCTCTGACGCGGCTGTATGTATATCTCACTGTTTTCGTAGGCCCATTCGTCGCGTCTAATTGGGCAGTTGGCACGTTCATGGTCATCTCTCTCGGCACTTGGTGTGTGAACAAAATAGTCGATCATATGGCTAAAACGGTGACGTTCCACTCTTCAGGACGGTTTGCCAGAAGAACATGGAGGCGGAACGACGGAGATTGGCGAGAGTGGTGGAGGAGATGCCCAAACGTTTCGTCAAGCAGAAGGATGGCGTTTCTGAAGGGGACAAGAACTGACTAGGACCTCACACCATATGCTGAAGCCCTCACGCTGCGCTTTCGGCTATCCACCAAGGGTCTATCTGACAAGCTGATTCGTTCTATCTACAACGAACACCTATCACCAAATGACCGCATTCTCGTCCCAATTCTCCACTAAAAGCGGATCGTCCTATACATGCATTAGACTGAATGGGCATCTCGTTTCACGCGACACCAGAATAAAAGGGTGACCTTGAACATGTTGGCAAAGGTGTTGAATCCTCCCTGAAGAACGTACACCTGCTGACTCTTGTACTCGTCCGCTTCCTGGAGTGATCGCCTGGCATCGTAAATCTTTGTCCCTCAGTCAGATCGCACAAACACCGCGATGGAAGAAAATAATCACCCCCGCAGCAAGAGGTCCACTATACACACCGACACCCACCGCATCAGTATGGTTCGGAGGGACGACAGTGTGGGGTCAAGAAAATAATGAACGATCCGCACCGTTCTTGACTGAATTTGCAGTGAAAAACGACCATGGGTATACCTTTGGTCTTGCTGATAAGCTCGTCAACGCCAGCCTGGAATTTCAGTGAGGGGAGATTGTGTGATCCTTTTATGTTCCCCCCTTTCCAGTCGCTGTCACGGACATCGACAATGAGATAGTCTACGTACGTAGAAAGAAATCCGAGTCAGCCTGACGAGTCACAAGCACTTTGACGCGTACCTTGCAATGGTTTCTTGTCACTCTTGACGATGCTCGCCAAGTCCTACCGGTATTCGGTATTGGAAATCAGGACCGGTAACCTGACAGAAAAATGAGCAGTCGTACAGCACTTGTGATACGTGGTATGTTGCGAGGGTCCATGGTCGTTGTTACTGATCTCGATGCGTGAGTACACAAGCGTCTGAGCATATGTATAAACGCCATTCGAATCAATGTGTGAAAAACAAAGAGTCTTGCTACAAAATCTCTACAATAAATATCACGTAGATATACTGCTACCGACGATCGAGCGACCTGCTTCGTGGTACATCAATTTTCTTGCCACTTGCTGGACCAGGCGTTCATACTGACCTTCTACTCGCAATGAATCGTCAAATTCATGTGCCAGCTTTCTCGTCTCGTTTCACTTCAACTTGTTTGTGGGTTTTTTTTTGCGGACTACGGTGAAGTTCATCGTACTCCCGGCCACTAATGGCTTCCTCGCCGTCGAGTTTGGACGGCGCTCGCCTTTCCCGAGATCTGCTTCTTCCTCGACTTCGAGCGCGCTGATCTTCGATAGGAGGAGATACGGAGGATCGAACCGGGGAAGACGGAGACAGCCCAGATAGAGATATACTCGAGGATGTATGGTATGGGCGGGTGCCATGGAAATGAGGAGCGTGGTGAATGGGAGTACTGTATGTAGCGTGAGCGGGAAGAGGAGGGGGATGCCATGATCGACCGGGAGTAGGCGCACATGGAGTATAAGAAGGCATTGTGGCGGATAGTAGACAAGAAAGGTGATGCATCGCTTGCGCTAGAAGATGGTGTGCCTGTTGGGCCTGCGTGGGATCAAAGGGCGGTGGTGGGTGACCAGGGTGTGGCGTACTTGGTATCCCTTGGTCGGGGGACGAGAAGACAGACGGTGTATGGGAAGGATGTCGCTGAGAGTAGGGGTGAAATGGTGGGTCAGGTGGTAGTGCCCTGGAAGAACTATAGCCACGCGGGGACGATTCAGGTTCAAGATATCTGTATGGTGGTGTAGGTTGCTGAATTTCAAATGCAGAGGCGTATAAAGAGGTTGACCGCGAAGGACCAGCAACAATGTGTTCGACTCGAACTAAGATGAGGGTCGTCAATATAGGTGAAGCAGGAAGCCACTTCTGAGCGTAACCCACCGGGAGTTGATATATCCTCGTCCAAAGTCGATATGGGCACGTCCGGTTGCGGGGGCGTGATGGAACTTGAAGACATCGACCTTCTGTGTCCTCGCAAGCCGCTTTTTGGCTCCGCTGTATGATACCATGCTTAGATGCGCGAGGCGATGCAGCAGATGAATTCCCACCTGGTGCCAAGGGATCGTTTATCGAGGAAGACACGATCCGTTTTCGCTTCCGACCTCGAGACACTCCCTGTGGCTTGACTGTCTTTTCTCGGAGGCTATCTTCTACTGAGGGTGAAATTTCCTTCCCTTTGCCTTTGTGCGTCGGGGAAGTAAGATCGGCCACCTCTTGGTTCGATTGTTCATCTTCAAAAATCGGAGTATCCGGCTTTTTCGAGGGATGCATTTTCTTCCTTTGAGTGAATATTATCTCGGGTTTCCGAAGCACAGGTCGATTCTCCGACTTGGACGTCATCTTGACATTTGATGGCTTTCGAGAGTGGGAGCGTGCCCGAGCCTTGGGTTTTCCACGTTCGCTATCCAGAAGAGACTGAAGTGCCTGCTGAACCTCTTTTTTAGGTTGCAGAACGGGCACGGGTGACGTTTGGGCAAAACTGGGGGGGTGCGTTAGCATGGCTTCAAATTCACCATCCGAGTCCGTCTCTGTGTCTGTAAGCTCGATGATTTCCTGTTCCACCTCCCGTATGTCCTGTTCAGATTCGTCACGCGCAATTGGGTAAACCGCAGTAGATTCGTCCCACGCCCAGGGAGCGAATTCGTCCTCTGACTCGTCGTCGGGTGGCGGGACGCGGGTAGAAGGACGCGTAGGCGTGGCATCCGCGTCCTCCCCAGGGGGGTTTTCAGCGTTCGTTGCCTCTTGAATGTGTTGTGCACTGGTAGCCTCCTTTTGCCGCGCTCGCTCCTCGAGCGCCTTCCTCAAAGCGGTCAACTGCTCCGGAGGCACGTCGTCCTCTTCTTCCTCGTCTCCCGCGACCTCCCTTCTCTTCTTTTCCGCTTCCAAAAACTCTCTGAGGTCTTCCGCGTCAGTGGTGGCGGACAGAGGTGGCACCCCACGCAACAACTCTGTCTTCGAGATGGGAGCGTCGTCGTCGGTGGCAGTCTCGCTGGGAGGGAATTCCCCGTCATCCTCGTCCTGTTCACTATCCTCCTGATCCTGATCCACGTCGGGGAAGTCCTGTTCTCCATCCGGTTGTGCAAAGTGACCTATATGATAGTCTCTGGATGTACCCCTGACCACACCACGGTCCTTTATGATAGCGCCGCTGTAGAGATCGATGATGTCGTCTTCGCCGAGCCGTTTGTTGTACCGCTCTGCGAGTTGAGCCCAGATGTTTAGAACGCGGAGAGTGGATGTTCTGCGGGCTGAATTCACGTCTGAAGAGGTGGCGGATTCGTTCGAGGTGGATGGCGTGGCGGATATGGACGATGGGGTGCTTCTAAGACGAGGTCGCTTAGCGGGTGGACGGTCGGGGGGTCCAACAGAGGGTGAAGTGGAGGGTGTTAACAGGCCTCGTCGCCGGGGCTCGGTGGAAAACCGAATGTTGGTAACGCCATTTGACGGTGTTGAGGGCATCTTGTAGACGCGACAATTTGTGTTTACCACAATATTTGATCAACAGACCGCGGTCGTTGATTCTTACCAAAATCGTAATTAGATTCCACGTAAAAACAAATTTGACACTGCGTCATTTTGGGTGCTATGTTACATTCAAGTTCTATTGGATGGGTATGATCACGAAAGATTTAGTACAGGACAAGGCTCGGTACAAGGAAAACACCGCCGAGACAGCCAGGGTTCATTAGTATAGGAAATTCGTATCGAGTAACGGTATGAAAGAAATATCTGTGCATCACAGCTTACTCAGTACTTGGTCATGGATCAGTGAATCTGCGCTTACTCGTTAGTGGCCATGTCTAATTTTCGTCCTCGTTGATACTGGCGAATGCGGCAAAGTTGCCAACGCAGTGGATATGTTCATTGTCAAGATGACGCTTGAGAGCATCGCGTCTGCTGAACTCCTTGCGGCAACCTCCAACCATCTCCGTGCCCTCCCACACATAAGGCTCGGCGTTTTTGGGTAGGGCATAGTTCGCTGCGTCGTCGACAGGGACCCCACAACAGACCCATTGTGCAGGACGTTGGAGACGAGTGTGAGTGCGAACATGGCGTTTGAGATCGGGCGTACGATGGTTGCGCTGTACCCACTTGCAGTAGGGACAGGCCCATGGGTTGTTCTTCGATGCCGGGGATGTGGACGTCACACCCGGGTTAGCCTGGACGTTACGGGGCTGTGGGGAGTGACGAGGTCGCTTGCGGGGTGCGCTTTCAGCCCCCCGCTTCTTTGACGAGGAAGCACCAGCACCGGGGGCCGTCCGGGTACATCTACGACGCTTCTTAGAACCTAGAGTGGGCGACGGGATGTATTCATCCTCGGATGCGCCACCATCGCTCTCTGAACAACCGCCTTCATCGTGCACGGCAGGCGAAGGATGTCGCGCAGACGACCGAGTGGTGCGAGCAGTGGGATAGTATGAGACGGAGGGACTCCGAACAGGCAACACATTGGACGCAATCAATGGAGGCGAGGACCTCGCGGGAGAAGGAGACCTTTCTTGGATCAGTGGGACTTCCGGGGGAACGGAAGATTCCATCATAGCGGCAGCCTCGTCGCTGGATTGGCTGGCGGTGTGTCAGACACGTCGAACAAAGAAACGATACAGAGATACGGACAAGATCAAAGGCAAAGGTAGAGAAAGATCACATTCGGGGTAAATCAAGTCGAGCTGGAGAGGCTCGGGATCGGCGTCAGAGTCAGAATCGAGACTAAAATAGCCGTCGCTAGATTCAGCGTCGGAACCATGATCGGACATGGAGGAACCCGAAGAAAAGGAAGAGACAGGAGATGCGGAGGAGATGGTAGACAAAGCCAAAGGGGGAGGAGGAGGGATGTATTGGTCATCGGACTTGTCGTCTGGACTGTACTGGGCGAGCCAGGCAAGGTCGTCGTCATCGTCCTGGGCTTTGAGCTTTTCGTAGAGCTGGGCCATTGACTGGCGACGATAGAGGGAGGAAGCCATGGTGGTGGAGATTTGGGAGATGAAAGGGAGGGGACGGAATATATAGATTCTGAGATCAGAGTGACATTCTTTCATGTCTTTGAGCCCGCGCTGGTTGCCGTCGTTTTTTGTTCTTTGTGGTAACTCCGACCGTAGTACCCTCGATACTTGTCACATCGAGGCTGCCTACCCGTGTGAATGTGACTCTGTAAAGTGGTAGCTTACCAAAGATGGCTTCACCGTGCACAGCCATACCATTAATCCCAGTCACGCCGTTCATATTCATCCATTTGCTATACGATACATGATGATCTCACCGTGCTCGTCGCGACCGTATTAGCTTGCCATGCTGCACTCGCGGACCACGTCTGTCCATGCAAAAATTAGCACCAGCCACCACTGCAACAATACACAAACGCACCCTCGTATCTTCTTCTTTGGCCGAGGCTCGTGCGCAAACTCTTCCACCGGTATCTGTTGCCTGTACTTTTCCATGCACCATAGAACGTATCTGTACAGAATGAGATAAACGTGGAGTCACCAGCTTTGCGCCTTGCACCTACCTTCGATCCTTCACAGCGACGCCGGCCTTTTTCAGGTCATGTCCCGAGGTATGCCAAAACGCGTCCCAACTATCTATGGATACCTTGGTATCGGAAGCTCTTCCAATTGCGCTCAGGAACGCTTGCGGAGTTGTGATTTCACCTACGAAGTTTTCTACCATCAGCACAGAGCTGGGTTCTGCGGACAGAGCCTACCTTGCGGAGGTGGTACAGGTCTGAGGGCAACCCCGTTTTGAAATGACCTTGCAAACGTTTGGCCGACACACCGGAGCGAGGATTGCAATAGAAGCGACATTGTAGCGAGCACTCTCCAAGTCTGCGAACCGTAAATTTCTATCTTTGAATATCACGTGACCTCCATTTCAAAGTGCTACAAGGCCTCAGAATACTGGTGCGTCACGTAAAAACAACTTTCCCTCCTCCTTCTTGACCCATCGAGTCACCGAATTCGCAGCATTGATCACTGCTGCCTTGGGTAGTCTCGGCGACAGAACAATATAGAGTTCAAACGGTTGTGTTATCTAGAAACTCGGTTCAAACTCGGTCAGCTGCCTAAACGTAGACTGACCCATCCCATCACAATCTCTTTCTTGGTACGGACGTATTGTAGCTTGAGTGGCCCACTTTGGCCAGACTTGGCATGGATCGCGTCGTATACAATCTGATACAGAGTGATAATCCTGTCAAGCAATGTCAGTAGACTAACGTGTGTATCTATCTGTGTACTACCTCCTCCTTTCTTCTGTTTCCTCGTACGGATCCTCGAAGACCGGAAAGGTGATTTGAACATGGGGTCTAGACTTGTAGATAAAGTGTCGCAATCCCGGTACACCAAGCTGAGACACGGTGTACTGCGCTTTCCCAGAACTCATCGCGTCTGATACCGAATCGAGGAGACCGCTGCTGTTCAATTTCTGCAAGGCGTCGTAATCTCAGATTCAGAAAAGCAGTCAGGAGTGGTAATCGAATCACGAACTTCTGTGACAATATCACACCAGCCTCGGACCGTCTCAAAGTCCCCGCCTCCACTAATACACACGAGCCCGATGCCTACATCTAGTTGGCCAGCTTGCTGCGCGGCATTGGCTACGTTCCCGTTTCGATGCCCTTCCATGTTCAGGTTACCAGCGTCAGTGTTTGAGGTATCCACCTGATATGTTTCTGGCTTGCGTAGAAATGTTACATAGGCGTTCACGAACCCCGCGGGATTGAACTTTGGGAGGCATACAGGGATCCATGATGCTGATGCAGGGGAATTAAATATTGAAGGAGAATGGATAGTATTGACGATGACATGAATGTCTAGCAATAGGACTGTTAAATCGGAGGATACAAAGTGTCGAGAGATGAAAACCTGTAGGGTGTATGGAGTGCTTTTTTGGCCGCACAAGAGTGATTACGCGCCCATGAGCAACAAGAATAATGTAAAGGGTATCCTAACAAAATCTGAGCGTCAAATATTCACGTTTCATCCAAACATACCTTCATCTTCGTTATAGGCACCAGCGCGTCAGCAATTCGGGACCTGGTACTCGGATCGAGTTGCAGACAATGTAATGAAGATGTCGCCATAGCAAGATCGAATTCTAATCGCTTGAGCAGGGTGAATAGGAAAGGTTCCGTGCCTACAAATGCGGGTTGGTATTCGGACATGCACGGTGAGACCAGGAATCGGAACCGTTCAACAATCGGCGCAAATCAAAGTTTGTCCGTCGTTCAAAAATCCGCCGTAACTGCGAAGCGGTAACGATACTTAATATTTGCAGATGTAGATATTCTAGATGAGACCGAGTCTTGCTTTGATCAGCTCGGATAGGTGTCGAAACACCGCAGAACATCAAGCACGATACTCACCACTGACTCCGGTTCGCCCCACGTGGATGCACACACGTAATAAATTGGTGACCGAAGCAAGAATGTGATCCTCAATGGACCAGCGTTGATACATCGTATTTTGTCCCCGTCGTCGATGAACACAGAGATCAGGGCCTGGATGATACCCATGGTAGAAGAGAGTTCATCTTCGCCTCCCGACCCACTGATAGTGAATATGAAGTCCAGTTCATACTGCATAACATTTCGGACGTGGGACATACCCAATGAAGACTGGCTTTCCTGCGTCGGTCAAAACGAAATACTCTCTAGGTTTGAATGGCCCGCGTGGGTCGTCTTAATATTCCATCAAACATCAGGGCGAAGGGCATCAACAATAGGCTGAATGACAGACCGAAAGTAGTTGGGCTTTCAGTGACGACAGCCGCCGTGGATTTGCACAATTGGGGAGCTGGGACGCGTTAATGTACGGACACATCTGACGTGTGAAAGTAAATGCCTGTGGCTTCCTTTTTGCTGAGGGTACGCCTTAGCTGATCCCGTAGAGTCTTCCTGGACTGCTCATCCGCGATGTCACCTATCTGACCGACTGCCGTAGATTCTTCGCTAGCTGTTGTTTCTACCTCTGCATCGACGTCGTGCACCAGAATTCCATCACTGATATCAAGATTGATGACTGACGATGCGGAGCTCTCGAGGCCAGTGGTTGGTTGGATGGGAGGAGAGGTAGAACCATGCGGCTGGAGTGCGGGCAAGGACGGAGTGCGCCTTGGTGCTGGGGGTATTACAAGTCGAGAGGGAGACCTTGGAAGGGGCGTACCACTTCTAGATGGTGCAGATGAACGTAGTGTATCACTCATGTCCTCCAATGTTTTCGTTATGATGCTCTTGCCATATATACACAAACAATATCACCCTACCCGTTGGCCTTGCACCCACATTCCTACACGGTTCTGGGCATCTCCCATACACCACCACTTCTCAATCATGTCTATCGCGAGCCCATCGCCTTCAGAACTAAGTTCGAAGAAATCGAGTGCACCGACTCCAGCTTGTTTCTCCCAGTCAAATACAGAAACTGGCGAAATTCAGTGTCCATCGTGCAGTGGTCATCGACACTCACTTTGCTGAGCATCGAAAGACGCCCCAACTTGAAAATGACCCGAGTTTTCTAGACCCAGTGCCAATGCGCCGCCCCGTGTTGCAAGGAAGAGCGACTCTTTCCATTCAATTGCAAGTGATTTGGGTGCATCGTCCGCCGGAGCTCTAGTCTTAGATGCGAGGGCGCGGGCTCCTTCACGCATCCGGGAGGTTGCAACCGCATGCCTCATGCTGCTGAGAATATCAATGCTGTATCCACCTGCGACATCCGTGCCAAGACCAACTGGTACGCCCTTGTCCAGAGCTTCGCGCAAAGGGAAAGGCTTCTCCGAAAAGTACGCGTTAGACAGGGGACAGTGAGCTACTGCCGTTTGATTGGCCACGAGCTGATCGAGTTCATCTGGATTCAGGAATGTGCAGTGTGCTTGCACGGTGCCTTTTTTCAAAAGATTGTACTAGGAACTCTCCGGATGAGTATGGGCTGACCATCGTGATCTGGGGAAGGTCGATGTTACCTTTTCAAAAGCTTGGATATCCTCGATTTGACGTTCGTCCCTCACCCATTTTGCTTCGTCGTATGATTCAGCCAAATGACTCTGTATCCGCGTTGATTCCCGCTCGGAGAGCTCGCCGAGCTTCGCGAGCAATTCATCAGAGCAGGTCGGCACGAACCTCGGGGTGATCACAGGTTCCGCCAACCGCTGATGCAAGTCCAACGCTGCCGTAGAAGCTCTGCATCTATGTATAAACTCCTCAGCGGCTTTATACGACTCTTCGGCACCAGACTCCTGATAAGTCGGCCGCGATGACTTATCCATCGACAGCTTTCCGACAAACGCTCGCAAACCTGCAGTTTGCATCTCCTGAGCGAGGATAAGGCTGGAGAACTTAACTTCATGGAAATATCGCCGGAAGGACTAACACTCACTTTGTCTCTGTCTTGATCGTACCGAATAACAGTACAGCGCCGGTCCCAACTTCGATCAAGCGTTGTGCAAGCCGACGATACACACTGGTGGCCAGATCCGGATTTCCATCAAGACCTTCCTCAGCTTTGTAGGCATATTTATCAAGCCACTCCATGAGTGGGAGATCAAGACCCGTCCCCTGGTACATGAACTGGGGTGCATGGAGATGCAAGTCGCAAAATGTGGGGAACAGGAAGCTTCCGGCTGGAACGATCTTGACAGACGCTTCATTCTGACGAATATATTCCTGTGAGGAAGCCGAAGAAGATGGAGCCAGATGGATAACGAAACCACGATCATCGGTCACTGTATGGAGAATCGTCAGAAGGTGCTTGTGATGAATGGTGATATTGGGCATACAAAGGAGGTGGTCCGGTAGAATTTCCACCTTCCCTAGAGCAGGGCAATGCACAAGAGTTCCCCGCAACGCCAGTGACGCAGACCTCATGTGTGAGAGCGGAAAGCAAGATAGGGCTGAGCTGTTATCTACGATAGTCATTTACGAGGTCACCGGTACCGGTCAACGCCCTCAGGCCTCAGGCCTCAGGGACAAGTTTCACCTCTTTAGAACCGACGATAATTTACCGATCCGCCGAGGGTATCGATGAAACACCGACAAAAACGTCTGACAACTTCACATATCTGGGATGTTACACGCATTGTTCCGCAACCAATCAATCGTCACGTCCTCCAGATGATCATCAAAATCCCCAAATTTTTGGTGCAAGTGGTCATCCCGAACCAAAGTGATTGCGCGTGAAGGTGATTCAGGATTCACAAGTGTCACACGGGAACCCGGTGTGAAAGCGGGCGGTTGAAAAGTTTGTGGGCGCCACATCGTCGCGCCAGATTGCGGAAGATATGGCTGGAGAAACAATGAACGAAGGATCGAATATTGTATAGAGGATGCAGCTTACAATCAGCGCCGCTTCGCCAGATCCCAGTGCATCACCATCGATCTGATAGCACAATCGTGAGACGGGACGAGAGAGGACGGAGAATTTGATGTTACCACGAATGCGATCGCATCACTGAACTGGCCTCGAATCTGCTCTGCAACACGTTCTCCTACTGGGGCGAGAGCCGTGTCATCGATTCTCTCGCAGGCCTGGTAATAGCCAACTAGAGAGAGTTCGAGGGATTCCGCATGCCCTTTCGCCTGTAAAAAATGTAAGAGAGAACGCCGTGTCAAGTAAGATGCGTACCAGGTCGAGGCCGATCTCCATCATAGGGCTTAGACTGGTCCAGTGATGAAGAAGCGGAACGATGTCTTGCACGTTTACGACATCTGAGTCCCGCCTTCCAAGTAGCACCCCATTTACTGGTTTATGCGGATGCTTGGCCGCATGGAGGAAGATCTTGATGTAGGCTTTGTGGTGGATGAAGTAAGAAAGCATTATGTTTCCCGATTGATGTATGTGTGTGAGGTGACTTTGAATCAAAGTACCAATAATTTACGATTATCATGATCTATACTACATGCTAAGGCTAGTTCCGAGTTTACTTCCATTGATATCACACTCCAGGATCTGGACTCGGACCTGTTGCAGTAATCCAGCGGTCGATCTCATCTGCCATGCCTGGTAGTAGACACCCCCCTGTTTTTTTCGTACGGTCAGAGCGACTGTCTTCTGGTTGAGCCATGAGTTGGAGACTAGCCCACTTGCGCCCCAAGCAATGTGCACGTCCGCAGGTGCTGCCGGCGTCGCGTTTGAAATTTGATTGTCGAGTTGTCGTTACTAGTGCGAGGTTCGTGGCTTGATCGGCGTAGTACAAACACATCGCCTGATTCAAGTTATCTCTGCTTCAAGTTATTTACCGATATTGACTGCGAAGTTACACACAAGGTCCACTGCCAATCCCACTCCATCTCGCCCGCCCTTGATCCGATGGAAACCAGCCGCAGCCTTGCCGTAAGTAATTTGGCGTGGGAACTGCATTAATATTGTGGTGCATTTCATTCAACCTCATCCGTCTGCCCAACAACCATGAGTTCCTTGGATAAAGTATTCACCTTGACATCTGCCGTCTCTCTCGCAGGAGTTGCCAGCGTCGGTCTCGTTGCAACTGTGGCCGCTAATGCCTTGCTCCCCAAAAATGTACGATGGCAAGACAGATTCACGTTCATCTGGTTGGTGAGTAAGGAATACTGTGGCTAAACGGTCTATCAACGAGTCACGAACTTTCTAGGCCTTTGATGCCATGATCCACTTCTCCTTCGAAGGTTCCTTCCTTTATTATTCGACCTTTGGCAGGACCGTGAATACTAGCTCCGGTGTCCTTGTGGAAGCAAGTGAGTACTTGTTCTGCAACTAGCGTTGGTGTATCGAATTGGTTCGTACGACGACAGTGAAGGAGTATACCTTGGCAGACGCCCGCTGGGGTGTCGCGGATCCGACTGTCGTTTCTCTTGAGATATTGACCGTTCTCGGAGTTGGCCCGGTGTGCTGCTATGTGCTGTATCAGATCATTAAAAACGACCCTACCCGTCATTACTGGATAGTGGCCCTGAGTCTCTCGGAACTGTACGGGGGGTAGGTCATTTGTCGGATTTGCTTGTCAGATCCTGACTGAGGCATGAATCCAAGGTGGATGACATTTTGCCCCGAGTGGCTTACCGGAAGTCCTAGCCTGGATGTTTCCAACCCACTTTACCTTTGGGTATACCTCGTGGTAGGTCTATTTCCGAATGCCATGTGGATATGTTCACCCACGTTGAATGCCAGTTCATGAATTCAATGTAAGTCATATCAAGATCAAAGATAATTTTCAAACTTATGATCGATGACATTCTACAGTTGGGTCGTTATTCCTCTATGGTTGATGTGGGATTCGTATGGACACATTGGGGGATCACTACGGCTGGCCCAAGCTCATGCTCTGTCAAAGAAAGATTGATACACTGGACTGGATAAATGCACTCGTCGCAACTTATATCTTGTAAAAGTCTATCGTATACAAGGCGCGATGCACATCACAATTCATTGATGATGCTAATCTAAGTGTCCATAAGTGTCCTAAGTGGTAACAGTGTTCTCGAGTCCGAACATGATAGTGATGTCCATAGTGTCCCGAGAAGATCATACACTCCAGTGCAATGTCGACTCGTATCGAAAGAACAAAAGCACCTCAAGCACGGCTAGAGGCGTTAGTGTAGTAATCCAATTGCTCAGCAATAGGTGGTCTCGCATTACGCGGTAGGTGCCTGAGTAATAGTAAAAGCGGGACTAACGTCTCCAGAATCACCGATCACTTAGAATGGATGAGCCACGCAGACAGGTGTGGGTAAAGTGCTGAGAAGACTTACCGGCGACAGTATAGTTGGAACCGGCAGTGGTGTTTGCGGGAACGGTGACCATAGCCATTCCGGACATGATCGGAACCTGGCTTGCCAATGGATTTTCTTATAACCGGTCAAAAATCGAGTGCATCGGATGACATCGGGTGACTTACTAATATCCAGGTTCTCGGAGTTGTTGGCGAAGAAACCAAGCAGGACGGTCACTGTATAGTTTTTGGCATCATCTGGAACATTGCTAGTGAGCCAAGCGACCTTCTGCTGGCTGCCGGCGGGCCAGATATCGCCAGCGGCGGGAGCCGTGATGGTGGGAGCGAACGCAATGAGCTGGGTGGGTTGGATTGGGGCAGCGTTGACAAAGTAAGCGAGACCCAAAAGAAGGGCGGAGAAGACAGAGAACAAAGAGCTAAGCATGGCGATTACGAGTCGTAAAAGAGTGAACGTGCGGTAGGATGCTGGTGGGATCAAGGAGGCTGATATGGTCGTTGGGAGAAAGCTGGAAATGAAGACAGTAGCAGGGGGGGTAATTTATATTGTCGAGAGTGGATTGTTCGTGTTTGGCGGGCCATGCGTTTCCAGTACGCGTCGGTGCTGTGTACGCCAAGACTACGGAGTCGGCAAACCTTTCTTCATTGTCCCAATGCTTTGTGCATTGAATGCAATGACGCCGTTGCTCGGAAAGTAACCGACCATGCGGCTGCAGCTCAGTTATTAGAACCTGTCAAATGTCAATACTATGTAGTGTTTCAGAGTTTCCGGTGTCACGTGTTCTCCAGCCGGTTCGCGATGGAGCTTCAAAGTTCATTTCCGCTCTTGTCATGTCACTTCAAGATCCTTCCTACCTCCTCCCCGTCGTACTCACCCTCACCGACTCTCTCCATGAACACTCTTCCACATCCATACACGATCTCATCGATGCGTACGCCACATTCACAAACCGCGTCAGATCTTTGTCCCACTTCTTACACACTTGCGATCCATTGCCTCCCGCTCTCACCCCACTCAAATCCCACACACATGCCGTAGTTCGCGTCTTTCGCCGCGATCTTCGGCTTGCTCATATTGACCCCTTGTCGACCGTCTCATGCCCCCTTTTGTCGTCCGATGAAATGCCGTCGCAAGGCAACCTTCATCTGAGCATTCACATCGACGCGAAGCAGTACGCCAGAGATGCGTCCTCATTGTGTCACCATGCCTTATGTGCACTCACAACTATATTTCGATTTCCCGCCTTTCACGTCGCATTTACCGGTGTGTTTCGTGACCCTGGCGTACGCCCGTAGCTCACGCAACCTAGAGCACGATCTTTCAATATTACTGGACGGTGTTCTAGGTATCGTCCGTGCAGACCAACTACTGATTCTCAACGAAGCGAAGACGTATTCCCTATCACTTTGGGCCCTGAGTTGTCATCGCCTCCCTGTCACCATTCTCACTTCTTGTCGGGATCGATTATATTCTGCCCTTCAACGGAGTTTGGATCGAACAAAACGATCAGACGGCATTGTTTTGGATGGCTTGAAAGTTGGTCCGCGTGCACATTTGCTCTGTTCGTTCGTTCACGCTTCCTCGCCAGGCGCTTTCGCATACAATAGAGCACCACCCCTCTGAGTTTCACGAAATTCTCTTCCCATTGCTCCCCCACGTAATATCGAGCTTATCCTGCGAAGTTTCTGAGCTTCGTTTACACACTTCCATCGCTCTGGGGAAGTTTGCGAATGCGTTGGTTCATCAATCAGAACTTTCCTTGTCGAAATGGCAGACCTTATCGAACCAGATAATCCCTTCGTTGGAATTTTACTGCGACACATCTCAGCTAGCTTCCCAGAAAATTTCCCGCATCGTCCATGCCGCTTTTTCTATCGAATCTGCCACTTGCCCTAAAGATCCGCCGACATGGGTTCTTTCCGTCCTCGCATCGTTGATAGTTCTCTGTGGTCCCACTCTGTATCGGACACCCACGGTTCTACGTTTCATCCTTGACTCGCTCGCTATGGCACTGAAGCACAAACGGTCTGTTGTACGCGCTTTGCATCCTCACGTTTGGAGATGTTTCGTCTGGACGTTTAGTCAGATGCTTTTCGACCCTGAGAACGCAGAGTCGGCGTCAACTTCCTCGGCCTTTGATGTGATCAAGCAAGAAGTCAGTGGTGGTATTGGCATTGCACTTGCCAATGTCCTTTTATCTGACCGGATGGCAACTATCCGGCCTAGCGAGCGTGGCGAGAGAGTATCCCAGGCGTTGTTGGTCATCAAGGCAATGGTTCAAACAGAGTGCAAACACACTTGTCGGGAAGGATACATGTTTCTGAAAGCACTCGCTAATGATACTCAAGCCAAACATCAAATATCGCAGAACATGTATGAGATTCCTGCCTCGATTTTGCTCGACGGAGCCATCATTGGTGCTGGTTGGGACAGCCTCCCGTCGAAAATTCAGTCTGTTCTGAAAAGTCCAGTTTCCATGTGTTGGCTGGAGGAGACAGAGATCGCTCGGCACTACAAGGTATTGTTGGCAATATGGAAGCAACTTGCAACAAGGTTGGACAGAAAAGAATTAGACGTGAGTCAGCACGCCGCCTATTTATTCGCATATTAAGTGTTTGCACCTCCAAGCCTGGTCTTGTCGACGTGTGGCTAGCTGTCTTGCATGCCTGCTCGAGTCAGCTTGCATGCGAACGTCATATTCCCACGGAAATTTTGACAGAGGCGTCTACGATGATCATCGATTTTTTGCCGTCAGCGCCTTCAGGAGACTGTGAGCCCGATTGGGGATCATGGAATGTCAGTGATCAACTGCGAAGTCTCACATTCATCAACCAATTATGGTCTGTAATGCGGAATGCGTTTGTTGCTGTCAATCTCGAGGAGGCTGCTGCGGTTATCCTAACCTCGGTTCTAAAGTATGCCTTCCATGTTCTTGACCTTGGCGTTCGCACATTATGGGGAAGATTGTGTGTCAACCTAATGACGACAGCCTCACCTTCGTTTCTACGTGATATGGATGATCTCGCGACGTCGCGGTCGGTCATCTCCGGCCAACGTGAACTCTGGGGGGTTGCTGCGACGTCGTTATCCACTACTGAGACCGGTCTTGACTGGAAGGAGCTTGTCAAGTTCCTGGCCATGCCAATCTGGTATGTTGTCTTTTCATCTTCAAGTCTTATAGCTGATACAGACTAGTGCCTGGGTTTTATCCCAGCCCGAATTAGAAGCATGGGAAGCGTTACTTCGGAATGCCATCACAATGTCAGGAGATCCTGCAGTTTTGACCGAACACCTCATGCAACATTTTAGAGGACAGGAAGTTGAAAATTGGTATGGTTCTGTTCATTGTCCCCGTAATAATATTGTTCACAAGTTACAGGGAGTCGATCATAACCGTGCTCGGGTTCCTTCTGGCTTACACTCGTGACGAACGCGGCCATTTTCTGACTGATGAGCTACTATCCATGATCGATATATGCTTGTCTGTTTCTTATAACCGAGCACGCCACTCTGCGGAGGCGTTAACACGCTCCCTCGGGCTTCTCGATGTTATCCGCCATGTGATAGTCTCAGCCCCAGGGAAGGTGACACAGATACTCTATGCACTTCGTGGTTCCCTATGTCTTTGGATCGAGGATCACACCGAAGTCATGTCTGATGACGAGTTTAACTCTGTGGTAAGATTCCTCCTGGTTAGTTTTTCGGTGCGTTGATATTCTTCCAGGCTGTCCCTTTGTACTGTGAGACCCTGACGGCCCTTGAGGTCCTTCCGTTATCTATCTCGTCTCTCCAAGACATTGAAGGCTTTCTTGCATCCGCTTTCTCCCGTATCCCGTCGCCGGCCATAGCACCGTCCGCGTTCGAGAAATTTTGGAGGACAACATATCATGGCCGCAGCGAATTCCACAGCGTTCTCCCGCCAAAGATCAAGTCTTGTT
>JBBPMD010000290.1:0-32079 GCA_038090095.1 Zangia roseola
ATCAGAATATATCCCGCGAGAATGAGAAGAATATCCAGGGAATCGGCTTTCTAAAGCCAAACAAGTGCGCATTAGTACATGACATGCCATGGATCGGTGACAGGCTGACCTTTGCAAGCTCCCAGAACCGCACGACAAGGGCGCGTGCAGCATAAGCAATCCACTTTCCGCTCGTCATTTCACCGATGGTCTCGTCGGAGCGACTTTGAATGCGATACTGCACACCGAAGGCATCCGCGGCGTAGCCGGATTTAGCTACGAAGGCACTCACAAACTGTTGCTGTGCATCTGGAACAAATGACAAGGAGATAGTCTGGGAACCCGAAGTCTGGGTGGATTTCTCCACGAAGCACTGGCCGTCACCGGCCAAGTTGAAGCAGACGTCGGAGTAAGTTTTACCAGAGGAGGTAACGAGGACATCGGAAATATAATGGGTCAAATTGTCCAGTGATGGAGTAAGGTGCGCCCAGTCAAACGATCGGACCTTGGCCTAGTGGCGAATATTGATCAGCGCCGCTACGGGAGACTAATGGAGTTGCTCACCGGATCCACAGAGGCGGGGGAGAAAACAAGTTGCTGAAGCTCAAGTTTGCGCATGTGTTGATTGGGTTTTCTCTCCGAGTACCAGTCCTCGTCGACGACGAACCATTGGCCGTCGCGCAGTAACGCGTGGGTGGTGCTGAGCGGGACAGGGAATGCGGGTGCGAAGAAGGAGGAGTGTTTGATAGCGGCTAGTATGCGGAAGTAGGCGAGGGTGCCTACGATGAAGAAAAATATGATTGTCTCGATTGGATTGTGGACGGCGCGCCCTGTGAGGGTTAGGAGAGGCACACGCATGGCTGAAACGAGAGAGACAAAAAAAGACACCTAATGACCGCACGGTGTACGACCGAGGTCGAAATTTACTCGCTAGTGGTCGTTGGGAAACGAGAAAAAGTGTGGTGTAATATCCGACACTCGTACGACGACTCGTTCCACTTTTATTCGCGCGAATCGGCTGTACAATAGCAGGACCCCGGACACCTAATCAGCGTTTATTCGGCTCTTGTCCAGTGAAACACTTTGCCGTTCGTGTCAGTCCGGTCAAAATCCGGCTACACTCAGTGGCCAACACTGCAACGTTTACCACGTTCCTTGCCCGCCCGCGCCCCAAGTATTCCGGCCACCTACATACTCCATTTTGAGAGCCACCACGTTCTTCTACTAACACTGCCGGCAAATGGCAGCCCGCTCAACCCGTAAACCGGATTGCAGTGAGAGGATCCCACACTAACCCAGTGCTGGCCAACCTGTATCGGCAGATATCGCACGAGCGTCTTCCCAGTCCGGGGTATGTCTCAGCCTCAGCACACCACGCCTGTCACCGACACTTGAAGCTTGAATAATTAATGTACCCAGATCGATCACCCTTTTAATTGTTTCAAGCCCTACTGATGTCAAGGTTTCAGAGTTTGGATCTAATGGCTATTATACCGCACGAGCTAACACGGCCGAGTTTCCAGACGATGCACCAAGTACTATACACACACACCACACACAACTCGAACGCGTTCAATCAGGGTCTATGTAGTATCTTTTTTAACTGGCATAGTGCCAGTCGCAAATGACTTTGCCCGAAGCCATGCTGTCTCGAATAGTTCGATGACGTCCTCGGACAGGGGTCCCTGTTCGCTGAAAAAGGTATCGGTAACTAACTTTCTCCGACTCATAATCACTGAGACATACTTGAGATTTATGTTGATTTCCAGCTGTTTCACTGATGCGGCGCCAAGTATGACAGCATCGCCTTGTTGGAGGGCGCTGTGGTGCTGCAGCCAGCGCAGCGATGCTTGAGGAAGGGATAGCCCGTGTTTTTCCTGTGCGACACTTGAGCTTGAGCATACACTGACGATTCCATACTCACCAGACCTTCCCTGAGCTCCCTTACGATTGGCAACAACGGCGCATGTTGAGATCGCAACGATTGCGCAAAGCCAGACACTTTCGGGTCCCATCTTCCCCCTTCCCTCCCAGCCATATCTTCCTCATTGAGGATCGTGCCTGCCAAAATGCCACCACTTGTCAAGGATCAGGACACTAGCGTTTCGACATGTCATGGAACAGACAAACGCTTGAGGTGAGTACGCAAAGAACTTGATTCCAAAGTGTCGTAAGCACGAGAATAACCTGTTCGTTTGTTCCAGCGTGAGTGATCCTGGACGTAAGCAGCGCACATACTCGGCTTCCGTGGTACGCTGAATAGCGTTATAGAGACCCTGGTACACAGTGGGCTTCACCCAGCCATGGTGCCTTGCAATGCCCATGATCTCTGCAACCTGATTCCGACGTTGACCCACAATCCTTGGTACTTGTGCGTACACTCACCTCCCAGGAACTGTAGTTGCTCAGGCCGAATTGTTCACTGCAAGACGACGTTGAGTCAAGTACATAGAAGGAAGAGAATACACTTACAAATGCCCTTCAGTATACAAATTGTTGACAGCTCGTAGGGTGGTTTCGATCGGAACTGTATGGTCCGGTGCGTGCAAATACAGCGTACGAATCTTGTGCTTCCCCAACGCCGCGAGCGACCTCTTCACGGATTCCCTAATCCCATCCTCTGAAAAATCCCCGTGCTGTCCGGACCACACTCTGCAAAGCATGAGGTTAGCATCTCGCTTACAGACGCGACACTGACTTTGTATCAATGACACAGTTCCCGAGGTCCATTTGACCTAGAAACTGGAGGGGGTGAGTCGGCGACGGGATTCACACTGAGTACACGAACCTCTTCAGCGGTGCCTCCACCATAGAGACGCGCAGTGTCGATCATGTCGTAGCCACGTTCAATAAAACAGTCAACAACCGTTCGAGCTTCCTCCACCGTATGGATACGTGCTCCATTCGAGTTTGAACCTGGGAGACCGAAGGAACCCGTGCCCTTGCCACAGTTCAGATCTGTCAGAGAAGAGCCCAGTGGCCGAATTCACAGAGAGGACACACCAAGACAAGAGAAATTCGTGAAGACATGAGTGTTCAAGGGGGGTTTGATCAGATGGGTCACTTGCTCGGGAGGGTACAGTATTTAAGTTAACGGAAGACGTGTGCGCGAGGTGACTTAGATAGGGGAGACGACTGTTATTATTCCACTTCGTATGCACGACTTCGTCATAAGCTGAGTCTTGGTAATGCGTGACTCATACGCCAAGCTTGGTTTGCTCGTATTTGTGCTAATGCAATGTATCGTCGATTTCCAACATAAGTAAATCCGAACTTACGAGTCACATCGCTTCAACGTGTGGTGCTTCTAGTACGTACGCTTTCGATGGCCGGTACCGGACAATGCAAGCCTATTGATCAGCCCGCTGATCAGTAATCAGGTCCACCTCCAGAGTTGACTCGACGTTCTTTCGTCACCCTGGCCGCTAGCGGCTGTGCGATCCCAGGACTCAGGGGGTGTCTTACATGACCTTCTCAGGCTAAGCGTAGTCTGGCCCGTCACTCGACTAAACGGAGGTTGGTCAGTGCGTCCAGCTCGGTCGAGTCCGAGTCAACTGCACTAGAACAGAGAATAGCTTCCCGTGGCTAACATCACGCGACCAAGTATGGACTATCAGATCAGGCGGCCCGGCCGCCACCACCCGCGCCCAGTGTGGGTTCAAGCCAACCGTGCCCAACTTACTGGGAAATTTAGGTAATGTTGGCACAGTAGGTCTAGAAATTATCTCACTCAGAGTCTGCTGACTAGACTATCTATCTCAGGCCATCGTGAAGTGCAGTCCCCTTATCCCGCCACATCCCTGTGCACTTCGTGAGGTCCTACCATGATGAATGCAGTGTACTATCAAGCTGTACGTAGTCACTCTAGATCCCGTTGATTACCGCTGGTAGGTGAATGCTCACCGATCTTGTCATATGTGTAGCCCCAGCAATTCGATATTCGTTCTGTGCCTATTCCAACCATCTCAGACAACGAGGTCTTGTTTAAAGGTAAGCCATGGCACGTTGGTCGTGACGGACACTACTATCAGAGTGCTAACCGGGCATCTACTGTCAGTGACGTGCTGTGGTATGTTCCTTCCATTTCGGAGCCAGTGACCCATTCCAATCGAACCTGCGTTAGGTATCTGTGGGACTGACAATCACATCCATGACGGAGAATTCATCGCAAAATTTCCGGTATGTTCATTGCCCATCAATGGTTTCTTGAAAACCAGCTGATTTTGAGCTACTCAGCTTATACCCGGCCACGAAGTCGTCGGCACGATCGCGGCCATTGGCAAGAACGTAGAAGGGTTCGAAGTGGGCGACCGCTGTGTTGCCGATAATGGGATCACCGTACGTCACTTTGGTTTGATGCGCGATAACAGTTGCAGCTGCTCACGATCTTTCAGTGCGACCAATGCTTCTTCTGTCGACGTGGACAGGATCTCCTCTGCGAGGATTTCAATGGCCGCGGTGTCACCATGGCCGGTGGATTTGCTGAATACGTTGCGTTGTGAGTAATTCGAGTTTCGAGCTCCTGTAAAATCGGTGCTCACCCACACCAACATCAGTGAGGCGAGGAAAGTATACAAGATACACAATCTGACAGACGAGGAAGCGACTTTGGTTGAGCCCGCTGCTTGTGCTATCCACGGCATGGACAAGCTTGGTGCGCCTGTTGGGGTCGAGGCACTTGTTATCGGCGCAGGACCGACAGGTTTGATCCTCGCACAATTGCTCAAGCTGAACGGTGCCGCTAGAGTAGTGGTCGCCGCCAACAAGGGTATCAAGACACGGATCGCCAAAGAGCTTGGAGCGGCAGATGAGTACATCGAGCTGGACAGAAATGACCCCGCCGCGCAATGGGAGAAACTCCGTACGGATAACCCATACGGGTTCGATGTCGTAGTTGAAGCCACAGGCAACGAAAAAGTGGCCAATGAGTCCATCAACTACGTCCGCCGAGGGGGATCACTCATGGTCTATGGCGTTTACTCAAATGATGCCCGTGTACACTGGCCACCGTCAAAGATATTTGGTGACGAAATCAAGGTGAGGCGAGCTTCGTGCAGTGTTACTAGGCGTCACTCGGCAAAACTTTGCAGATCATTGGGTCATTTGCACAAACGCATTGTTTCCCTCGTGCGGTGGCCTACTTGGATAGCGGAAAAATCAATGTCAAAGGCATGGTGGGTGGTTGTTCGAAACACTTGTGGAACGGTTAGCCGATGGATTCCCGCAGGTGACTGACGTGTACAGAATTGATCAGTATCAACAAGCGCTGGAGAAAATGAATAGCAGGGAGGCCCTGAAGGTTGCCGTGAAGCCATGAGGCTGCCTTAGTAAAGTGCCGTAAAATGTGTAGTCTCAAAGCGAGACCATATGGACTTCCATCATAGGACCAGATGGATTGGAATGTTTGAGGATGGCGTGGCTTGCACGCTGCGGACATGTGTTGTCCAACTTGATCAATTATGACTGTAATGCCAATTACGGAATTTGAAGCAAGCGCCCAGGTTGGTTGGCGGCAGGCTTTTATGCGCACCTTCAACCACCTTACATTCAACGTCAACGATGAACCGAGCCGTACCGGTCACTGACAATCCCTACCGCAACAACGAGACTCCTCCCAAGGTCCCAGCGCCCAAGTGAGTGATGTGATTGGGTTGAACGAAGCCCTACCGAACAGCGCCGACGCTCACTGCCGCTCGAGCAGATACCGACATGCAGCGCCGTCTGCACCATGGCCATGGATGGATTTCGACGCAGATCCCAGCGAAGTTCACCCGCTTCCACCTGGTCTCGCCCCAGACGACCGCTGGCGCTATTACCCCCAGAGTCTATTCGGAAACTGGACGCGCGACCAGGTCGACCGATGCGGCATTCTAAAGATCACTCATAACCAGACATGCAAAATCCACACGATCACCGTGCGCAGAGGCGGGTGTTTTGAGAAAGGAAACGCGGCGGATTGTTCCTTTGAGGTTAATCCTGCGAAGCCGGAGGAGCTTCTGCAAGGTCTGCAGATTCCTGTGAGCAGCAGTCATATATGTGTCTTGAAGAGAGCTAAGGGGACGTAACAGCTCGATTCAGACGTGCGGCTACAAGCATTCTTCGTTGAAAACATGACGGTGCCAGTCCTCCGAATCCTGGGTACCGAGTGAGTGGTCGACGTCGCATACGCTGAACGGACTATTGTTCTTATTCTCGCCAGGTACGATGTTGAACCTTTCTTCTTCGCCTCCTCCGCGAACTGGATTCCATCGAGGTATCAAGAAGACCCCAAACCCGATAGCGATCGTAAGTAAAGTGGACCACACATCTGAGGCTTGCTCACGTCTCCTAGATATTACCGTCGTAATCCCGTTCATACGTATGATGAAAAATAAAAAGCCACTCGAACGGGCAGAGCGAGTTCGAACAGCAGACTTTGCCTCGAGTGAATGGAATTCGTTGGAAAAAGAACTCCCCTACGAAGATCCTCAACGTACGTGCCCACCAAACGTATCTTACCGGTCTTTAACTCGTCCCTATAGACGACGAAAAGATCATCGATACTCAACTGCCACTCTCCCTTCCGGGTACGTGTCTCTATAGAAGTTGCGCATATCTAACCCAGTATCGGAAGATGGAAGAATTCTTATCCAGGATCTCCTCGCTCTCCACATGTACCGCACTTCAACGACAAGTACTATCCTTTCCTACCACCCTAGCCTAGAGTCACAAAGAACCTCTGCGAAGCGCCTGCAGTCTCTCGTACAAAGGACGGGCGATAGCGTATACTGGTCAAAGTTGTTTAAAAGTTCCGAAGATCCAACCTTTGTATTCCTTGCAGCTCTTTGGTATCCCCTGTATGCATGGGATGAAGCGTTTGAAGTATTGTACCGTTATATCAATACCTTGGTAGGCCGTACTATCTGTCAGGTTTCTTTTCATTGACTCTTTTTTAGGAGTCGAAAGTTCTCGAGGAAGAAAATCTAAACCTTACACGAGAGCTGCACAAGTTGCAAGCACACCTATTGTATTACCAGCAACTCCTTCGGGACTTCGAGTTATCGGTCGATTTTGTCAAAAGCACTCACAACCCAGCTATGACCGTTCTGGAGAGCAGTGAAGCTAAGCGCGCCGACTCCAAAATGCGTTTGTGCAAAGAGGCCGACAATCTCATATCTGAGATCAAAAGACTAAGTGGACAGAGGGAGATGCTGTCCAGCCGACTCGATAATGTCATTCACTTGGTTGGTATTCAATGCTCCTTCCTGTTGTCCTGCATTCCTTACATCGTCCTCCAGGCGTTTGCAACTGTGAATATCACGGATAGCAATGCCATGAAGGAGTTGGCAAGGATTACGGTGATCGACTCTTCCGCTATGAAACAAGTATGTGTGATTCTGCATCTCTCCTTCCCACAATGCTAAAGTACGTCAGATTGCCTACCTTACGATGATCTTCCTCCCGGCGAGTTTCCTAGCGGTATGTCATCCCAACGCGGCCAGTACCCACAAGGCTCACCTCCCAGCAGAATGTGTTCAGTATGAACGTCAAGGAAATGAGCCCTGGTACGACGGAGACTCTAGCCCGCTACATTGAGGTCACGATTGCGCTCACTGTTCTTACGACGTGGATAGCAATAACACTCCAGGCGGATAGTCATTTCCACGAAAAAGGTGCTGGTATCGTGAGACGAATCTTGTGGCCCATGTTCTATGCGTTCCACCTGATATACACTCTCGTCAAAACGGCGTTCATATCTCCCCAGCCCCAACACCGGAGACCTGGCGAGGCTCGCGTATGCGAATCACCTAACCAGGTTGAATCCTCTGTGAGTGTCTTGTATATTCTATGGTCGATGGGCTGATGGGCCACGCCAGAGTTGGCTTCCATGATAGTGGTAGATTTCGATGTTCGATATTAGGACTATTACTTGATAAATACCGCCGTCTCGCAGCATCTGGATTGTAGTATGACATTGTTCCTTGATCACTCGGTTCTTGTAGAATCTATCGCATTCACGTGTACTTGGAGTTCTAAAGTTGTGGTTCTCAGATTGCGTCACGTTCTTAGTCCTGTGTTTTTGCTACCTGGCTTGACATATCCATCGATCATCAACGACTTGATCGGACATTGACATGGACAGTCCGCAGCCGTCGCTCACCGTTTCCTCGATTCAGTTGACTATGTCATGCAAACTCACACGCGTCCATTCCATTGGAATGTTCCATAAAAAGGTACGGATACGTACTGTATTGCCGTTCAGCTTTCTGATGGAAAAAGGTACGTAGATGTTGATCTGGCTAACCTGAGTCATACTGGTAGGCAATGCCACGGTTGCATGTCCCACATCCGCTCGAAAAAAACAACGTGCATTCGGTTTTCATTCCGTTTGATCGATGGATCCATCCATGAGTGCGACCGCCGTCCAAGCGAGTCCATATCCCCCTACGAGCGGAGAGCAGTATAGACGACACGTTCGGGGGGACGACAGCGATTTTGCTAGGGTCCCAGCGCCAAAGTAAGTGGTCGATTATCTTTTAAGAATGATTCCGGCGAATGCTCAGCATGTTTTCTTGTGTATGTGAGCAGATATCGCCACGCAGCGCCGTCCGTGCCATGGCCATGGATGAGCTTTGACGACGATCCCGTTGACGTTGGTCATCATAGTGACGCCCCCGGGCCGACCAACCCTTTGGAATGGAACCAGTACCCTCAAAATCTTTTCGCAAACTGGACACGGGAGCAGGTGAAGAGGAGTCATATGATAACAAGATGCGGCGATTGCGAGGTGTCCACCGTGTACAAGATCAATATGTTTGACAACGCCAAGTTTTGCGGTCAACGAGCGCGCTCCGTTCGGAAGAATGATGTCGCAGATTGTCAAGCATATTGGGACAGTTTGAAGCTACCAGTGAGTGGCATTGCGTAGGGTAACATCTAGAGATTGAGGTTCTCGTGACAGCCGGCTTCGAATGTTCGAATACAAGCATTATTTGTTGAAGACATGACGGCACCTGTTCTACAAATACTTGGGACGAGGTATGTGATCAATTGCATGTGTAGCAAAGCTGTAGTCTGAGTCCTTTCAGATACGATATCGAGCCCTTCTTCTTTGCATCGTCCGCAAACTGGATCCCGGCTAGGTACCAGGAAGACCCTAAAGCGCTGGAGGATCGTGAGTAGATACAACATTTTGCCACGACATCTTGGCTCAATTTCCTAGATATCACTGTCATCATCCCTTTTATAAGAACCTTGAAGAATCAAAATCAGCGACCGATTACAAGAACCAGGCAAGCAACCTTTACTTCCACCGAGTCGCACTGTCACAAGGCAGAGGTGCTCTTGCCATACGAAGGTACTTTTGTTGACTCTTTTCGTGCTGGTTTCTGAATGACTCTCCCCTAGCCGCGGAGGAGACCCAAATCATTGATACTGAAGCACCGCTCCCTTTGCCAGGTAAGTAGGTCTCTTTTTGTTCCAGTCGAGCGGATGATAAGCTCTATATGCCCAAAGACAACAAGATTTTGGTTCAAGATCTACTTTCGCTCCATCTCATCCGCAATACTATGACGAGCACGCTTATCTCCTATCACCCTAGCCTGAAATTTCATGCTACCTCCGCAAATCGTTTGCAATCTCTCGTGAAAAGAATAGGCGATAGCGTTTACTGGACCCAGATTTTCAAGAGATCCAAGGATCCTACGTTTCTCTTCCTCGCGGTTCTTTGGTATGCTCTTTACGCGTGGGACGAGGCCTTTGACGTTTTATACCGCTACATCAATGCTCTTGTAAGCTGTCACTACTTCTTGATCCTCGTATTTGTTCTGAACGCATGCGCCAGGAGTACGACGTGCTTCAGTTCAACAATATCAAACTCACGAGAGAACTACATAAAATGCGAGCACATATACTGTACTATCAGCAGCTCCTTCGAGATTTCCGCCGCTCGGTCGAGTTTGTAAGAGACACACCGAACCCGGCGATGAACGCTGCTTGGATTTCCGAAATGGAACGTGAAGACTCTGCAAAGCTCTTGCACAGTGAAGCGAACAATCTCATAGCTGAGATTGAGAGGTTATCTCGACAAAGGGAGGTGTTATCCGACAGACTGGACAACGCTATTCACTTGGTTCGAATCTCCCGACACTTCTTTTATTGCGAGTGGCTAATGTCTTCCCTGCTAGGCGTTCGCAACTGTGAACATACAGGACAGCAAGGCTATGCAGAATTTGGCAGAAACAACACTGAAAGACACTGGTACTCTCAAGCGGGTACGCTCGTCTTTGTTTCTTGCGCATGAGTTGACTTATCCGGAGTATCAGATAGCTTACGTCACCATGGCATACCTTCCAGCATCATACATAACTGTAAGGTCGTTAGCGGTATGCTTCTTTTAGAAGCTTATCTCCTTTGGCAGAACACATTTAGCATGAACGTCCGCGAGATCAACCCGCCTACCACGGGAACACTCGCACACTACGCCGAGATCACCATCGGTCTCACGCTGCTTACCTCGTGGATCTCAATCGCGCTGCAGAAGTACGCCTTCTCCTCAAGGAAAAGCGGTGTCTCGGGCGAAAGTTGTCGAATGTTGCGGGCGGCCTTGTGGCCCTTATTCTGCGTGTATGAGATTATCTCCACAAAGATTAAAGCGTACCTTGGGCCTCGCTCTCCTCCCAACATCCACGCTTCTAATTGAACTTTGATTCTGATACGTGGTCAGCTTGTGGTTTTTGAGGACAAGGTCCACAGTCTCAGAGCATTGTACAATCAGTTGTAAGAATTCCATGTCACAAACTTGAAGTCGATAATGAAGTTAATTGTTTTGTAACGCATGCCGGAAACTAGTCAGGGGCCCATCGGCGGTTTCTAAGCACCACTTGGCGGAATATTAATTAAATGCCTCGCTAAGGCTTGCTTGGCTTGATTTTGAGAGCTGTGATTGGAGGAGAGCTTGCGCAACTGAGCTGTCAAACAGTAATGTTTTCCTGATGCAGGAAGGTGTACCAGCTGGCGTTCCGTCGGTGGTTTTTGAGTGGTCGATGAGCTGGCACCCGAACACGACGCGTAGTAACGTGTTTGAACAGTACCTCAACTCTCCTCTCCTCAGCTCTCCCCCTGCAGCGTTTGCTAGGCGATGTTCAGCTTACTTTTAAGCTTGTTCGGCGTCGTTTGCTTGGTCGTTCTATGTTGTTATCTTAACGACAGAAAACTGGGACAGCTTCCACCTGAAGCAGCACTCGTTTTCTCGCCAAAGCGCCTTACCCCTCAGGATGCACGTACAGCCGCCGAAAAATTGTCGAATAATCCAGTCGTAATGAAAAAATTTCTTCCTCCCAAAACCGGCAGAAGGTACATTGTCGTCGGTGGTGTAAGTTCCCTCGCTGTCCGTTAGCTCGGTTAACTGATTTCTCGCTTAGGCGGGTTTTCTTGGAGGTTGGATCGTCCTTCAATTATTGGAACGTGGAGAGGACCCAAAGAAGATCAGAATCCTGGATATTCGTCCTCCCACTCGCCCAGATTTGCAATCCGGGGCTGCTCAACAGGTCGCCTTTTTGCGGGTTGATGTCTCCGATGCAAAGTCTGTTTCCGAGGCCTTCAAAGCACCATGGCCAGACGCACAAGGAGAAGGAGAACCGCAGATTACTGTGTTCCACACTGCTGCCAACATACGCTATTACGAGCGTCATGCCAAGCTACTTCCTCGATCGACCAAGGTGAATTACGACGGCACGCTCAACGTGATCGATGCGTGCAAAGAGATCGGCGCAAGTACCCTCATCTATACCTCCTCGGCATCCGTTTTCGTACGCCGTTCGCGCTTTTGGTTGTGGCCCTGGGAAAGTCAACCGCCGTTCTTCGTCCAAGTGTACAACGACGACGATAAGCAATTTCCGAAGCGGAATGACCACTTCTTCTCCAACTACGCCATTTCAAAGATGGCAGCGGAAAACGCTGTCCGCGCTGCAGATAAGTCACGCACCAGTGGCCCACGCATCCTGAGGACTGGTTGTATCCGTCCGGGGAATGGCGTCTATGGTCCTGGAGGAGACATGATGTGCGGTGCTTATCTCGTTCGGAAGTATAACCCGACGTGGGCGCCAAACATTGTACAGTCATTCCTCTACGTGGAGAATTGCGCACTCGCCCACCTGTGTTACGAGGAACGCCTCATAGAGCTAGAAAGAGGGTCCTCTAACCCTGATATTGGTGGTCAAGGCTTCCTCATTACGGATGCAGGACCCCCTGTCACCTACGGCGACGTCTACACTACACTTACCACGCTAGACAAAGAGGTCGAGTTCCCGGTCGTGTCAACCACCCTCATGCTTGCGATCTCGCATATCATCGAACCTCTCTACGTTTCGAAATTACTGCTTTCGGATTCAGACTCATGGATTGGACGCAATGTCGCTAGAATGATACCCAGTATTTCAGGGGATATCATAAATCTCCAACCGCCGATAATTGCGCTTACATCGGTCCACATTATTTTCGACGACTCTCGAGCCCGGCTACCACCAAACAAGGGAGGCCTCGGTTATAACGGACCATACACCACTCTAGAAGGGGTATGTAAAACTACCGACGCACATCACAAGTCCGATAAGAAGGGAGAGGAGCGGTCTTTATCGGGTGGAGTGAGCTTTAGATTTGGACGGTCCAAGCCAAAGGGCTCTGGGAAAGGTGTCAGTGAGCGACTGGGTGTAAACGCGGTCACTGCTTTGAACTAGGACTTTGCGCATTTCGAAGTTCTACTTTGGTTGGTTTACATCTACTAACTACATATGGATAATGTTGATGATATGATAACCCATCGACCGATCGATCGATCGGAAATACGTCGGAAATGTTCCCCGACGTGCTGACTGTGTACCTTCACTCAAGCGTGTCATGTGGTGCATGATCGATAGGTATGGGAAGGGGCTTATATAGGTTAACATTCAATGCCCGGTGATGCAATGAAGAGAACCACACATATATGTAAATGAGATCCGCGCAGTGGCCACACAAAACAAATTAATTCCGAGCCATGTTTTGAGCCAGACGCAGGCTCTTTGGATTTGTCCGGTCTGTTAGGGGGTGGCACGGAGTTATTGGTCAGGTCTTCGGGCTTCGGCCATATTTATGTAGCATACTCACACAGATATAGCACGCTCACTGGAACTGCTATATAACACGGCCCAAGGAAAATGTACACCCGTTTCTGGTCTACCCACCTCCATCAGAGAACGCCTTAGCATGACTACCCGCATCAAACTTGTCTTGGTCAGTCGAGTCGAGCCCGGTATCATGCCACCAGCTCTCATCTTCTGTTTCGCCGGTAGGGAGCAGCCCAGTTCGGCCGGGAAGCCTATCCTTTGGGTGCAAAGGTCAACACTGTCGAAGACGCACAGAACCTGGTCGATTTGTTTGTTAGCTACGGAAACGATAAGCTTGATAGCTCACGCGTTTATGGTACTTCTGAAGAGGTCAGCATGTGGAACGCATGACGGAAGCCAGGATGTTGAAATGCGCCTCTCCTTATAGGTCATTAGCGGACTCGACTTGAAGGGATGCACTGTGGATACAAAGTCAGTCGTTTAGGAACCAGCCCAATACGGATCAGGCAGGACTAATGTGGGGAACATAGAGTACACCCAATGACGGGCGGGTTCAAGGCAGAAAAGATCAAGGAATCATTGGCGGCATCGATCAAAGCCCTTGGAAGCGTCAAGATACAAACATTTTACCTGCATGCACCCGATAGAGCCACGCCCATCGAAGAGACGCTCCGTGCTGTGAACGATCTATACAAAGAGGGACTTTTGTGAGCTTCACACCGGCAGTCGGGTCTATGTCTGACATTTTTGTTGATGCTTACCAGTGAAGAATTTGGATTGAGTAATTATAACTCTTGGGAAGTTCGTATCAAGAGTCCGACTTTTCCATGTGCCTCGGGCTGAGGCTCCAATGTTACAGGTCGCCGAAGTGGTGTGCATCGCCGATAAGCATGGCTGGGTTAAACCCACAGTCTACCAAGGAATATATAATGTCATCGAGCGGACCACAGAAGCAGAGTACGTACCCACCCGAGCGCCGAGTATGCTGCCAAGTAACATCGTGATTTCAGACTCTTTCCTTGTCTAAGACACTTTGGAATTCGATTTTATGCTTATAGTCCGCTTGCGTACGTGATCATCGACTCGTTTGATTGCACAGGCTCATTCATGAGCAATAGGAGTGGCACCTTAGCTGGACGCATCCTCACTGAGGAGGACACGAAAGAGCCTGGAGGACGATGGGATCCAAAAGTCTCGGTGATCGCTGGCAGATTGCAGCAGCGTTATATCCCCATGTTACCTGCACTCAGGGAGTTGAAAGGCTTACTGGTAAGGGCTAGCAACGTGCTAGCATCTCACACTCGTATTCACCTTTTGTCATAGGAACAAAATAACATGACCCTTTCAGAAGCAGCCTGGAGATGGTTGCAGCACCACAGTGGGCTCGATCCAGCAGCCGGAGACCGCATCATTGTAGGTGCAAGTAGCCCCGCCCAACTGGAATCCAACCTGCGTGAAAGGTAAGCAAAACTTGTCCTTTTCGTTGAGAAACGTCCTTAATTGAAGGATATAGTAATGGGAGTCCACTCAGTGAAGAGATTGTTAATTTATTGGATAGTACCTGGTTGAAGGTGAAAGGTGTTGCAAGTCACTACTGTTGACGAGGATGTACCAGTGACTTATCTGTATCATACGTCAAATGAGAAATATCTTTTTTGAGATCCAAGCTAGGGATGAAAAGGATCTGTGCAAAATAGAGCCTTACAGCGACAAACGTAAGATGCAGGGAACGCCAAAAACTCAGAGTCTGATACAAAAAAGGATGACAAGAGGGAGATTCGAACTCCCGCCTCCATACGGAGATGAGAAACCCGCCTAAGCAGGCAAGCTTATATAAGCTTGAGTCACACGCCTTGGACCGCTCGGCCATCTTGCCATGTTGATACCGGCAACTCGACATTATACGAAGTGAATTCCATTGGAACAGTACTAATCAGATTTTATACAGCCATTTATCCAGAAAGCTGGTCATAAGAGTCATCCGGGTCTCGCGCGAAAGGAGACACAAATAACTAGCAAGAACTGGCAAGGGGGACGGTGACTGCGGCTGTTACTAGAAGCTGCAGCGCAAAGTCGGTCCCTATTTCTCACCAAAGGCAGATTGGCTTGAAAGAACTTGATCAAACGCCGGGGTTTCGCTCAGCGGAAACTCTCAAAGTAGTTTAACGTCTTTCCTCAGGCTATTCAATTATACGCATGTGACATGGCACATGTATAACGCCAAACTTCGATTCCGGTGTTTCCGCGTGGACACCAACCTGACTGGTTTGTCGTAACAAAAGACGACATTTTTAGTGCTGCACAGGCCGAGTCTTCCCATAGAGTCCCAGAAGCGGAAACATTTGAAGCCCAGAAGATGGCAGCCATCGGATGTGATTATTCTAAATCATGCAACATCTGGCAATGGGTGCACGCGAAGAAGCACGGGTATAGCCCTAGCCATCGGCCGCGATTTCATTGAGAAGCACTCAACGGCTGATGCGCCCGTCTCCTCAAAAGTGACATTGATACTGCCCCCCCAGTGGCGGCGGCCGCAGCAGCCACCCCATCTGGTCGTAATCCGGTCGCAATCAGCTTCGCAATTGCAATTTGATAAGTCGACTCTAGAACAACGATCGATGATCGCCCCTTGAAGCCCACAGAACTCTATTGCGCCCTGTCCCGGATAATGTGGTCTCAAACACCGGAATTTGCATCGTCGCGGTTCCTGGTTTCTCCAGAAGATGAACCGAGTTGTACGATAAGGACCCCGAGTCTCGTATCACCGGATTCATTGCTTCGCTCCGACAGGCGTTCCATCGACACGCACACGCACGACTACGCAGATGTCTTGCACGGGAGCGAATTGAAGTTGGATGAAGGCTTCTAGCACCAGACATGAGTGCGTAACAAGAACGATGAGATCCTCGAAGGAACTAAGCGCCTCTGAAGGACCACGCAACGGAGACCAACTCGATGGTATATCTCCTCAAGTGAGCGAGACGCACCGCGCGTTGCCACGCAGCCAATGGTAGCATCGTCCCGTGGGACGGTAGTTTGTCCGGTGCGTCAGAAACTCAGGTACGCAAGGCCAAAGTTAAAGGCAGGTTCCTCAAACTGTTTCAGCGCTAAATCTAGACCATGGTGATGAGGTCACAGATGAACCACTCTAATCATGCAGTGTTCTGACAATCGCCAAATCATCTCTGTAGAGGTGATTATTTGGTGTTACGCCCGAGCAGCAGCGTTTCCAGGCACTACAAGTCTGCCTCAGGCTGGTCAGTTCACGCCATTTGCCAATAAAACTTGGATGGTCTCACCCGTGCTGTGGCAGATGTTCCGAAGTGCGGTACTGCCTCTTTATGGGGAACATCGGGTCGCGGCGGAAAATGCGCAGAGCAGACGAAACATGAAACAGGGAGAACACGGACCGAACGTCTCATCGCAACGAGCCGAGTCCATGGTAGACGAACCAAACTCAGGGGTCGTGGGGACCACTGCAGAACAAGACGCGATGAGGTGTACATGTCATTTGCCTGGCAAATGCCCGCCAAAGCTACATAGGAGGGTGATTGTATATGTTCAGATCGGGTGGTGACACAATCTGATAACCTTATAGTTACTAATCCATATAGTCGCCGACAGACGTCATGTTGGTAAGCTGTCACCCAAGAGAAAAGGTAACGAGAAAAAAGGGTCATGGTGAAATGTTCGGTGGTGCCCCCACCAGCCTCGTCATCGTTGGCAACGATGACGAGACATCCAAATACATACCTAAACATTCGAATCGGCAGGCGATGTTAGAAATCCGTTCTCTCCATCCATCTCTCCATCAAACTGTCCACCCGCGTCCATGTCTGCACCCAAATCTGAATCCGAGTCCATATTTGAGCATATCCGTTGACTGACCCAACTGAGTCCCCAGGCACCTGCGCGCGCCATGACCCACAATAACGCCCTCACACCCGGAATCAGACGTACAACGTCACGCACGTCCCACACATCTCTGTGATATGTGATCTGGCCTTGTTCGTTGAACACGAGTCTGGTCATGATGGGCAATTGTAAATGCAGCGGCGACGGTACCGAGATGGGCGTCCCTGGTATCGGGAGGAAGGGAGACGCCGGCGCGGACATGGACGGGAGGGAGAGCTGCGAATCGCCACTACTGGGAGGCGATGTGGGCGGGCGGTGGAGCATCAGGGTCTTGGGTATTCGGTACGTGCTGTGGAGGTCGGGAAAAAAGAGGACGTTGAGGGTGTACTCGACAAAACTCTTCTTGTGACCATCTACAGGCGTAGATGGTGCGTGACAACATGGCAGCGAGTGGCGTGCCGTTCGCGCAATGGATAAATGTGTCAACGCAACTGAGTAACGGACAAGGTAGGTGAAACACACCAAAGTTCTCTGTTTCACTGACATCGTCTATTTCGGCCCACATCCGGATAGCCCTGAACCAGGGATCCTCATCGTGTTTATTTGGCGGGCGCGCCCTCAGCAGGGTGCACAAAATCGACAATGGTCGTGGCACGTTGATTGCACAGCACCGACGGGTGAGCGCGTGGATGTCAGAGATAAGTGCACGGGACGTCGCGGTGATCAACGGGTTCTCGTATCTAGGGGGTCGTCGTATCATTGTTCGCCGACCAGAACGGGGGTTAATTCAATCACTTACACTATCGCTTGTTGTCAGGTTCATTCCCGCCAAACGAAATGAATGAACACGCGCCTGCATGGGCATCATAAAAAAACTCAGAGGTGCCAAGAAAACTGGGAAACGAGGTGTCGTGTCCACAGACTTCGACTGTGGTGGAGCTTCTTTGGATAACCGACAGCTCCCCTATCGAAGGCGATTTGTGTATCTTCGGCCCTGTTGGGCCAATTGATGGCTGGGGTAGGTTAGGGGCTACTGACATTGATGTGCAAAAGGTCAGTCTTTGAGTATCGTAAGGAAGTCGTAAAAGTAAGCAGAGAACGGGCTGACTAGGGAATATCGACTCCAGCCAGGTTGAATGCTCGAGGTATGAAGACTCACTAATTTGTAATTTGCTTTTGTAAGGAACTCGCGACTGCTGGACAAAGTAATAGTAGTCACGATATACATATCACACCACCTCCTTGCTTTCACGCCCCTGAATTAACCGTCTCTTCGAAGACTGGTCATACTCCACCGTCACAGATTGTTCCACGTGCACCCTAACGTCTAGATCCAACTCCTGCGGTGGGCTCGGCGAATATTCCATGTCAATTGGACTCTTCTGGATTTCATCTTGATTTCTGAACGCTGCGACAATATCGCGTCCAGTATGATGCGGGCGACTGAGGATAATGTTCTCAAATCGCGTGAGCTCTGCAGGCTCTGACATTTCTGGAGAATAAAAGATATAAGCATAACTTTAATACAGCTTACGGAAGGGCATGTCTCGCCTCTTAGATGAATCAAGATCCGTTGGCTCATAATCCATGTGACTGCATAACCTAATGATGCGCTAACGAAAGTGTACCGGTCTCAGCGGTGGAAATGATGAGATTTTATTGCTACTCACCCTGCAGACTGATACCCGCGACGTTACGAGATGAGTGTTGTGCATTGGAAATGATGACAACCCTTACCTGTACAGCTGGATTGCTTGCCCGGTATAAAATTAGATTGAATACATTGACGCCTTCAGATAGGTTCAGTGGGAAAAAGACGCAGGGGCGAACGGAGTTACCCGTCAATACTAGGAAATATCCGAGGCCGTCGTATATCATCCTGAGAAAGCCGTGAGTCCTGTGCTCCGGGTGTGTTGTGCACCTCGAGCTTACGTTCTGATCAAACGAGACAACCTACGATCGAAGCGGACCACAAATTTTGGGTTAATCCATTGACAGAGCGTGAGTAAAACCAGTACGCACCGGCCATTTATGGAATTATATCGGACGAGGTAAAACGTAGAAATGGCTAGTGTTCCAGTGTCCCAAATCATCGATATGAGGTAGTAGGTCCACGCGGTCGGCGTGGGTCCGCCATTGCCTGGAGTGCAACTAAGTCATTGGTGAGTGCACATTACTTCAATATCTGCCTCTGCGTGAACTCACCTTCCCTGGAGTTATGGGCACATAAAATTAGTCGTGCCTTGGGCAATACAACAAATATGCAACGCACTTTGTTCAGGATGGCTGCCGACAAAGAATTCAACAATCTTCATTTAGCATCATAACAATGGAACGCCACTCACGAACACGATGATACATATTAGTAAACCATTCAAGCTGTGTAGTGGGCGCGCGCTGAGCGGGACACGAGGCGAGCAAACAAAAATGGAACTGACTATCGCTGTTAGGACGAAAGCGAACGCGAGCGCGACGCCAACGCTTTGCTGTCTCCGAGCGATATTGAATGTTCTTAATTTTCGGATAAACGGATCGAATAACAAGGAAATGCGCCACAGGTACATACCTGACACCAAGAATCACTTGCGAAACCATAGATTGAAGGACTGCACGTAATCATGTTCATGAGTGGAAAAAGAACGCAATCACCAAGAAACCGGGACACCACCTTTGAAAACAGGTGCTATAAGGTAATAGTGGTTACATGAGTCGATAGTGAACGATGTAGCGAGAACGCCATAATTGCTGACAACCATGACGGTGATGCTGAGATAACTGTCGGCGGACGTTCGTTAGATAGCGCATCGACCAAAAGGAACACGAGACGCGAACCGAATGAGGACGAAAAGAATGCAACCCAGACTGCGACCAGAACATCAGCGACGGACCAACGCGACGAAATCGTCATGATCACAACATACCTTGGGCGGAGGATATTGGATTGACTTCGATAGAACCGCACTTCGGCGGGCAATGTGATCAGGTAGCTGTGATGCACAGTAAGCAAAACAAACACGGAGATGACAACAAAGAACCAACGGGGATCACTCACTCATAAGCGGCGATCGACAGCGAGACGATTCGGAGGTATCTCTCGGTCTCTTCTCCAACCATGGATCGATGCAGAGTCTAGGCAAAAAACTTGAGAGGTTCAGACCTTCAGGGATAGGAATTTATATAAGACGGTCAGTGTGGTCACGTCCCGTTCGTGCTGCCGTGTGCTGCCGTTAAGTAGTGCGTAATAGGGAGGGGGTTCCCGTTAGCTGTCTGTCCGATTTGGAGTGGAGTGACACTGGTTCAAAAGAGCAAACCTTGGTATTTTAACAAGTTTCCGTCTCCATCATGAAACGGGCGCAAGTCATCATGATTCGGATCATGGTCACGTAGACCATCTTCCCCAGATCAGATCAATAATTGGCAGCTTTAAGTATGTCTCAGCTGAGTTACAATTGTGTGGGGTCGATATGTTCCGTCGGCATTCGGCATTCGCACCTCACTTGGTCCCTTGCAAAATCACAGATTACAAATATCCACCTGCTAAACTCCACTCCGTCCCGCAGCTTTTATTGCGATGCCGTTCGACAGCACAGGCAGGCAGCGACGCCCACCAGGCCCATCTGGTCCAGGAAGAAAGCCAGCGCCAACCAACCACGCCAGATACAAGCCCATCAGCCCATCGTTCACGCTGCTCGCCGTATCCGCATTGTCGCTCTGCATCAACAATGCAGTCGTGTTCGCGTCGTCGAGATCAGGGGCTTTGGTGCTCGTAGGAAGGTCGTCCAGCACAAAGTGCAGCAGTGGGAACAGCGCGTTGTCTTGAACCTCCATCACGTGTTTCTCCAGCTCGCGTCTCCAGACCAGGTATTCGCATTGCCGTGTCGTGTACCCGTACTCGGCCAGCGACGAGAGCAGGTCGTTGAACGTCCGGAGCGGTTTGGCGACAACGTGCAGCACCCTTTGCGTGGCGTTCGCTAGTGGCGCCACTGCAGCAAGTGCAATGCAACGTGCAACGTGGTCCACCGGTACCATATTCACCGTATTGTTGATATCAGGGACGAGTCCAAGTTGTACACATCCTTTGACCATTCGCCATATGAAATCGTCTGTATTCGTGACTGCCAAGCGTTGAGTAACGTGTGGTCGATTTGATCATCCAATCGGTAAAATAAAATAAACGTACCTGCCGTCGTTGAATCTCCGACGACATACCCGGGGCGCACAATATGTCCTTTGAGTCCTCGCTTCCCGGCTTCCAACAGTAACTTTTCAGACACCCATTTACTTTGTCCATACCCGGTCTTCAGGCCCGTCCTCGCCCCCTCCAGGTCGTCGTCTTCTGGTATGCCCCTGCGCTCGACTCGCACGTGCGATAGCGAGTCGGAGAGTCGGACATAGTGCTCTGTATCGATCGCTGACGTTGACGAAACAAAGACAAGGTGCTTCGGCTTCGCCGCCGATGCAAGTTCGACTGCTGTCAGCGTCCCAATCACATTCGGCGATCGTAGTCTCTCGTACGGGTATACCCAGTGTACCTGCGCGTCTCTCTTGAGATCAGCCAGACGACAACTATGAAAACGACACACCAATGCGCCATTGTGTAATACCACGTCAGCTTCAGCCGCAAGTCGTTCCCATGTACTTTCGTTCATGCCGAAATGTTCTTGTCCAAGGTCTCCGACGACAACCTCGAGACGCCCAGATGTGAGCCATTCTTCTTTCCAGACTCCACGATCGTTCGATGCTTCCTTGAGTCGTTCAAGCCCTTTTTCGACGGACCCAGCACGAACGAGACAGATGACTTTCTGTACCCTTTGCTGACGCTGGAGCAGATCGCGAAGGACAAATGCACCGAGATACCCGGTCGCCCCAGTAAGGAAAACCGTCAAAACACGCGTGTCAAAGTCGGGCGACAACGGTGGATACGCATTGCGTAGACGAGACACCAGCTGCTCCAAGTCCTGCCCATACTCGACGACGGGAGATACCGACTTTTTATGCCTGCCGCCCAGTGCGTGCGTTGGCGTTGGTGAAACAAAAGTCACGTCCTGACGGGCGATACCAAAATCGGAGTCGCGCAGCGTATCGATAGCAGCTGCCAGACCGCCGATGGTCGGTTCAGTAAAGATGAGGCCGAGAGGTGCTTCGACAACAAAGGCTTTGCGGATCTCGAATATGAGGCGCGTTGCCAGGATCGAGTGGCCCCCGAGATCGAAGAAGCTCTCGTCGAGTGGGATTGTCTCCGGCGGGTTGGGCAATACCTCTGCCCATATCGAACATAGCTTTTCCTCTGTGGGGCCGATTGCCCTTTTCTTGTTACCCTTGGAGCTTGCCTTGTTTTCGGCGTGAGTGACATGGGCTTGGGCTGTATCCGGGAAAGGAAGGGCAGGTTTGTCTATTTTGCCGTTGGGGTTCAGGGGCATGCGGCGGAGAGGAACAAACACTGGTCAAGTAAACAAGGGTTAGCTATCATATGAATCGGACGACTAATCCACGCGTCGACGCACGAGTGGGAATACTGTAGCTGGGCAACTTTTTTTTGAGATGCTCTCTAACGTCCTTGATGAGCCGTCTATATTTCGGTATACTCATGACACCGTCTGCTTCTTCTTCATCGCTCAACTCGCTCGTGAACCCGTTCAACTGCGCGCCATCTAACGGCACAAGGTAGCTCACGAGAATCTTTTCTTCGTCCTTGTCTCTCCGAACGAGCGTCACGTTCTCGCGCACAAGCGGGTGTTGGCTCATCAACGTGTCAATCTCGCCCAGCTCGATTCGGAAACCGCGTATCTTGACCTGATCGTCCGCTCGTCCGGTACACTCGACCCGTCCATCGGGGAGATACCGCCCGAGGTCACCAGACCTGTACATCCGATCGCGGATGCCCTTCCAATGCCATGACTCAGGACCAGCGAGACCCTGCAGCGGGTGCAGGATCGTGTCTTTCCACGGCGGTGATGACGACGCGAACCAATTCGAAACGAACTTGGTGGCGGTCGCCTCAGGGTCGAGGTACCCCTCTGCCAAGCCGCCCGAGCGCACGTATATTTCGCCGACTTCGCCGACCGCGCACGGGATGTTTTTATCGGACTGATTGACGACAAGGAGTTGGACGTCGACCATGCCTTCACCTGCGGGCATTATGTCCTTTTGAGTAGCGAGGAACGTCGGATCGACAGACACGGGCGGAATGGGGAAATAGGAAACCGCACGTTGTGTTTCGGTAGTGCCGTACATGTTGATAATCTGGACATTCGCGGCAAGAGCCTGGAGACGAACGCAATCACGTTTGGTGAGCACATCGCCCACGAAGAAGGCGCTACGAAGGGAGGGGATCTGACGAATAGCTTGTGCGGAGAGAAGTTGGCCCATAGCGGGGGTAAGGTGAGTAACGGTGACCTTGTTATCATCCATCCACTCCGCGAGCCGGCCGGGTGTCCCAATGTCATCTGCAGTGGGAACGTACAGCTCGGCGCCAAAGAACAGAGGCGTGAAGACTAAAGAAAGATGAGGAAAAATAAGAGGGTCGCGGAAAGATTCAATACTCACTATCTCGTTGGATGGGGTCATGAGCAATACCACTGAGCATGGTAAACTTGGAGGATTCGCTGAGCGTGAATCGCTCGCCCATCCAAGGGAAGAAATGTGTCAAACTGTAGTGACGACCCTTGACTCCTTTCGGAATGCCAGTGCTACCACTCGTAAATGACAGGGTGCCGATGCTGTCAGGGCCGAGGATAACGTTGGGATCCGTTTGCGAAAGGTGGTAACGTGATTTGAGGACATCCATGCCACTAACAACTCCGCCCAATATATCGCCCTCTGGGGAGAACTCCAATGCAGGAACTTCGACACGAATCTTGAGACTGGTTGACAGGAATTCACGAACACTGTGCGCGATCCGTCCTGCCCCAGCGAGAACGATGAGCCCACGGGGTTGAGCAACTTGCAAGTATACCTGCTGCCGCGACGGAGGATACGCAGGATCTTGTGTGCGACATGTAAACGACTCGCTCGGCCCCGGACCGTCGAAGTAGTAACTCACCAATGACAGAGAACGTCGCCCCCGCTTTGAGAACCGCCATAACCGCAACGACGAGCTCCACACTCCGATATGCGTAGATCATCACAACTTCCTCTCGTTTGACGCCTGCTTGGAGGAGGTGATGTGCCAGGATATTCGATGCTCTCCTGATGTCACCATACGTATACGTACGTGCATCTTGTCTCCCGTCAATACTTGTGGAAGGAAGGCTTTGGATCACACACGACCGATCTGGCCATGCGATCGCATTGCGCGATAAGATATCCGTTATCGCCCCTTTCCAATCACACCAATGGAGATCTGCAGTGGGATTCGGCAGTTGTGCCTTCTGACCGCCCGTCAGCAAGGATACGGAGCCTACGAGAGCGGTAGGGTTCGCAGAGACTTTTCGAAGTAACACTGAGAGCTGTTCAACGATGAAAGAAATACGGACGGGGCTAAAGAGCAATGAATTGTAGAGAATGCGGAGTGCGATCTGAGGCGCGAGAGATGAACGCGTCGTCGCAGGAGGTCGCGTGACGAAAACCGTGAGATCAGAAGTGAGGCTGGTCGAGCGGATAAAGTTCTCGCGAGGCTCGTCTGTCTCATCAAAGAACCGAACACGGAAGATCGGGCGCGCGCTTTCCATCGTGTCTTCCTTGTCCTTGGATAGGGCTTGTACGATGGTGTCATAGGGCAGAACATCGGATTCTGCCTCTTTTTCGACGTGCTGCACACGTTGGACGATAGACCAGAACGTATCAGATGGATCGACAGCTAGTCGTAAGATCAGAGGTGCACTGGCCGCGGCGGATGAAGAACCGATGACGATGTCGGTGTCACCAGTGTAACGGTATAGCAATACAGTGAAAGCGGCGAGGAGGAGATGGAATGCGGAAGGACGATTGCCTGGAGACTGTACGTCGTCGTCTTCTACATCGGCGCTGTCGGCATGGAGAGCGAGTTTCAGCAAGGCGAGAGAAGTCTGTTCAGAGAGATCGGCGACGTGGGCAGCTTCGATGAGTTTGTTGGTCCCGATTGGTCTAGGATAATCGGTCGGCAAGGACATAGCTGGGAGGTTTTGCAGCCTCGCCAGCACTCTGGAGAGTGTATCGCTCGTCATTGCGCTGGAAGAAGGAAAATATGTAGGAGAAAATTTAGTTATGCCAGTGACTCGACGCGAGGCATTAATCGGCTGGGAAGATATAACAGGTCAAGTGAGCCGATGATCTAATCTCAAATTCTCAATCTATTTGGCACTACTGCAGGCTGTATTCATCTAATACTATACCCATAGCATTTCACCCGAACGGATCAGAATGACCACCCGGATCATACGCTGCGGCAGTTGCCAGATCGTCAACTTGTACCTCCTGATACCTGTCCTGATCGGTGATCTCCAAGAGCCAGAGACGAAATGTTGCGATCCCGGTGAACCCGGCCAGCAAGATGACCGCCATTGGAAATGTCGCCATGTGAGATTTCACAGTGACGGCGTGGAGTTTATTTTCATCCGTGCAAAGAGCTACCCTTTTCTCGGATCGGACGATGTTCATAGTCCAATCCACTAGTACATTTTGAAACTGCCTCATCTCAAACCAATGGCCTAAGAATTCTGTCGAAAAAGGAGGGGGATCAGTGGTTCCGAGTCCTGGCGGGCAGGTATGAATCACGATGTACTTGCCGTTTACCTGGCCGATTTGACATTTCGGAGTCGCGGTACAGCAACTTGAAGGTGCTTTCGAAGAGTAGTAATGTAAGGCTCGTCAACGGTTCAACGTTGGAAGCGTACCTCGAATGTGTCGCGATCGCCCACGTTGCTCGCAAATTCACAAGGCACCTATCTCAACCGTACTACATTCATCGAGTACCCAACTTGTGGGCCGCAGGATCGCCCGAGACACGCTACAAACTCTGTTTAAACTACACAAACGGGACTTAATTTGAAAAGGCCCAGGACAAACCACGTCCATATCTACAAGCCGCTCAAATAGCAAAATTGATGAGCTTTCTCCTCATTTCTTGGAGTTTCGTCTTCGTCGCTTCCAATTGAGACCTCTTCGCCTCGATGGCTGGGTCCTCGCTCACCAACTCTTTCATACGATCAGCAGAATCACCCGTTGACGTCGTGTCAGCGATCAGCCGTTGCAACAGGCTAACAGACAATTTTTCTGCGAGAGCCTGGTGCAGTGATTGTTCAATCTTGAGCGGGACGGTATCAATGACGCGCTGTTGAGATTTTTGTTCAACGTCCGGTATGATCTATTTGCCAGACAGGGCGTACCTTGCAGGCAATGGTAAAGTATCCACGGACGTCTGCCATGACGATCAACTCGTCTTCAAATTGTTGGTCTCGAGGGTACAGACGGGGCAAGTCGTGCAAAGTGAGACCCTTGTAACCGGCTTGACCTAAATATTCCAAGGCCCGCTGCTCTGGGGAGACAGATTCTATTGCGCCAATGTGGGCTTGGGGGGCACACCTTTCGGATGCTCCGCGGGGATAAATCTTGTATTGTTCGGGGTATCGCCGAGCTCTCCGATACTTAGCGAGCCACCTCTCGCGAAGACTCTCGTAATCCTGCAAATTCTGACTGTAGATCGGGAATGTCTCCACGCCTAACGTTTCCTTGATAGCAACCAGTGCGCGAGTCTTATAATCTTCAATGTCAGGGCGAATGAGTTCTCTGCATCCAGTTCAAGTCTACATCAAGCGATCGAATCAAAGTTATCGAGGACATACGAAATCAAGTCGTGGAGGACCCTAAAGCGGCCAAAGTGAGTTTTGACGAGCTGCTGAATGATGTCATCGAGTATATCGTTGATGAACGCCAGACACTTTTCGGCGGGCGAAGACCATAGGGTTGTGAACTGGCTGATAAGACGTGTCTTGGCTTCGTACGGAATGTTGCCAGGAAGTTCCCAAGAAATGGACCTGATTGTTTGTTAATGCAACCCAGAAGACAGGCAATATAATATGGCATACTCTTGGATAGTCCTGCGAACGTCATGCAATCCCATAGTCTGTACCTGATCGTTCCTCTCTTTGGCGTGTTCTTCGGAGTCGAGGACATCAATACTGCGGTATTGCTCGGGGTCTTCGAATGGACGAAAATCAGGAGAAGTGGCTCGAACATCGTTAGCGAATATGGCATAGCGTGCACGATCACGTTGCGCAAGTGTCTTGTCCGAACTGGTACCCGAAACGGCACCCTTGAAGGCGTCGCAGAACTTATTGACCCTGGCAAGCACCTCGATTTGCGGGTCAACGTTTAGGCGCTTGGGCAGAACACCTATCTCCTCCAAACAGGCATTGAGCAAACGCTCGACATCCTGCTTGAGCTGCGGAATGCTGTGCGTTGGCCCTTTCAGCTGAAGAGACATCCAAACGGTCCATAGTAATACGTACACTCTCATAATATGTTCCACGAGTAAGGCACTAATGTCTGTCACAAATCCCGGGATTCCAAAACGCCGTCGTTCAGCAACCTCGCTCCATGGCGGTGTCGTATCGAAATATTCTGTTGCGATGCGTTGGAGTTCTGCCCTCGAGAGGCACCTTGCACGTTGAGCATCGTCGGGGAGACGCACACAGTAATACCCATGCTTCAAAGGGTGCTGGCGTCCTTCGATGACGTCACGCCAGAGCTGCGTGGAACCGACGGCGCCTTCCCCGAGCATATCGGGTTTTGTAAGAACCCCTGTGGAAAATCTGATTTCAGTCCACGTAATTCGGCATCGGGTTTCGACACACCTATAGTACGTTCCCCCGAGGGATCCACTCTTTTTGCTAGGGTAACCGACTGCTGGTTCTGTATATCATCTGAAAAAATATACAGTAAACAGAAGTATTGCCGAACAACGGTGGGTGACAATACGACTCACCACTCATTGGTATAGTGGTTAAGATGATTGTGTTGTTTCGTTCGATATAAGACTCGGTAAGTCGCCGAACTAACTCCACCACCTCTGGTTCCTCATTTTGTATCAATCCTGTAAAGACGATCAGCAACCAATTATGTGCGGATAGTATACTGACCAGGTAGATCAACGAAGGATAAATCAGTAGCGTTTGGATCTTCAATGAAAAGAGAAACCACATTTCGCGAAAACTTGAGCGAGTTTGTTGAAGTGAAGTTCTTCAATTCTTGTGCGCTCATTGTGTAGAAAGTCTCTGGGGTTTGATCCGGGTTGAGGATAGCCGTTTGGGCACGTCGGAGCCAGATATCCACCTGATTCCTGTCAGTGATGGTGGACCCAAAGGCTACCTCTCTCTGTCTATGAGAAGAATTTGAATGACCTGACGAGTCGTAGTCAAAACGGAGTCTGATCTTGCAAGACCAGGAAGTTGCATGTGAGGACATCGTGCACTCCATCGGACAACTGCCCGAAAGATGAGGGCGACCACAAAATGGGAAGCTTTTCGACAAACCGTGTACAAGTTCCACTATCTCGAGGAACATTTACCTGGAAAAGTCATTAGGATTCCTCTATGACAGTATATCCACTCCAACTACTCACACCACTAACGGCTTCGACCAGGGAACTCTTTCCGGCTAAAATAATAGAGTAAATCTCGAGTAAGTCTTGCACGATGATAATACCTACCGGACTGGCCACCGATAACAACGACAGAAGGAAGGTCGATCATGGTCTCGGCACTGGGAAGACGAAGTCGACAGCGTGATGAGGTGCCGCAGTTCCAAACTTACCCTAATGATCGCAAGTCGTTGATGAGCTGCATCAACTCTCTGCGTCTGCGCGCATACTCGGTCGACGAAAGGTCGAGATCTCCGCGTGTATCATCTGGAGAAGATTGTGTTCCGTTGTCCGTTGTGGTAGTGATGATGGAAGAGGTAGAAGTGTGCTGCCTTGCACGGTTGCGTCTGCCACCAAATAAGGAAGTATTCATCGATGCTAGATGATGGGAGAAGGGAATAATAGCGAGAAAAGGAGAAGGGTGGAGTTTTTATGCACTCAGTGGGTGCTGTGAACGAGGTGCAACACGATAATCCTCGCTGTGGCCGCACTGCAGCTCGGCACACGAGGAATGTAAACATATCGTCACCATGGCCGCATCCTGTATAGAATCAACACCAATATGGGTCAAAGAGATTCCAGATGCTCTTCTGAACCTCGGGGATCAGCGAAAATCGCCACTTCACGTTGTTATCCACCACAAATTGGGTAGCCTATTGGTGGTTGCCAGATGCAAGTTGGAAATTGGAAAGTGCAAACAGAACGTTCTTGGGGCGATAACATGGGCTGTCCTTCTTTGTGGGTCCAGCCTGAGATCGTTACCACGGCTTAAAACAGTAAGTATACCCTAATCCCATGGCCACGTGGCGGCTTATTCGGGTGCCATATTAACTTCAAGGAGTTCAATCGGCACGGATTCTGTCACGGTGCTACTGCTAACACAGCTGTGCATAAGGCCCATTACTGTGTTTACGAGAGACCCTGCAGCGCTCACGCTTAGTACTCAGTAGCCCTTGCCATAATATGGGAAGATTCTGTGCTTCAAGTGGGTCCATCAATGCATTGTGGACGAGACCCTATGAGAACGGTATTTCCAAGTTGTGGCGATGCTGTAGCCTGTCACAGAGGGTTACGGTGACCTGAAATTTACCGACAGCCTTTATTCACACTGTTATGGCCCAGCGCCCTTCAAGTTCTAAGGCTCTACAACTTTGCCACAATTGTGCTGCATGATGACTCAGAAAGCTGTTTTAGATACGGCGACAAGACACTCCTACGAAGTGCAAAGGAAAAACTTGTATTCCGAACAGACTCTCAGATCTCAGGCACCAGTATACCATCATCTCAAGCTGAGTCCCATCGATCCGAGTAAGCAGCCAGGCTAGTGTGACTCGGAGCTAGTAGTAACCCCGAGTTATGTCTGACTTGACTTGTCCGACCACCATGCCCGACCCTGTCATCGTCGTTGACACATTCTTCGTCGGTGGTATATCCATCGAGGCCTATAGTCACCGAGATGCCGTCGATTCTACACTTCCCGTACATATCCTGTTCCTTCTCCATGGTCGTACGGTCTCCACCAAGAGCGTCGCACCCATCGCCGAATCAATCCTGGAGCTCAACTACGATGCAGATCACACCAACAGGAAAAGAGATCTTATCATCATCGCGTATGCAAGTATCCCCCCATATACCCTGCCTTTTTCTGGTCACCACTGAGTCGTAGCTGTCCAGGACCATCGTAACCACGGAACACGCCTCATAGACCCCCGGCGCAACCAAGCATGGGACAAGGACCCCGCCAAGAACAATCCCCAACATGCGTCAGTCATGTCTCACGAACCGATCTCCGAATATCCCCACTGACACGTCCGACGTCCCTTAGCGTGGACATGTACACCATACAAAGTAGGTACACGTCGAACCAAGGCCACACTAATATCCGGATTCGTACGCGTGCTGACTGAGGAATGGCAGCCGGCACGGTGCACGATCTCACGTTTCTAATCGATCATATCCCCGCGTCCATCTACCCCTCGCTCGAGCGAAACATCATCAAATGGGGCGTGGCGGGTATTAGTCTCGGAGGTCATTCCGCGTGGATCGCGCTCACCCGCGGTACGTCGTCATGATCCGATCGGTGGGGTTATGCTATTGTCTTATGCCGATGTCTTACTCCTAACCAGAACCCCGGATTCAGCTTGCGATTCCTATCATCGGATGTCCAGATTATACCAAACTGATATCCCAGCGTGCTCAGGATGCTGGGGTTCCATTTGAAGCACCACACTATCCACTCCATCTGAAAGCCTATGTCGATGTATACGATCCTGTCAACTTTCCGTTTCGTGAGAATGATGTTACAAATCCCTTCTTGGGTAAGAGGATCCTGGTTTTGTCGGGCGCCAAGGACAAATTGGTGCCTTGGACCACAAGTCAGGAATTTGTTGAGGGGCTAGAGGTCGGCGATGGTGTGAAGAAGGTGGTGCTAGAAGAAAACGCAGAGCATGAATGTACCCCCACTATGATTCAAGAAGCAGCTCTCTTCGTGTCAGACTGGTTGGCAAAGTAATCGGGATGGAATATAGATGATGGCAGATAGATCCAGGTATATGTACATTGGTATGTGCGTATCGTGTCTAGCTGAAAAAATGTGAGGTGAGTAGGTACATCTACATGTGGTCTGTGAAAACCCGAATTTTTTCGCACTGTTGCACGCTTACCCGGATCTTTGGATAAGCCTATCACACACTACGGACACGATGCCGCTACCAGGAATGGATCTGGCGCCACAACCTGCGTATAAGCCCCTCCAACCATTTTCCCAGTGTCCTATTTTGTTTGTCACACGCACCGAATGAGTAGTTCATACACTCCACCAGCTGGTGCGCCAGAAAAGGCAGATTCTCAAGGTAAAAGCTCGGTGGGTTGGTTGTGGGGTGTCGGATGGATGATCGGTACTTGGTGCGCCGGGCAAGAAGCGATGACGCAAAGAACTACTTCGAAGCGAACCAGGTCATTCTGCCCCCTGTCTCACGAATCATAGTGCCGACGTGGCCCACCCGGGGGCCTCTGAGACCAGAAGTGTGTATGATATTTGGGATAATCGCTATTTGACCCGGTAGTTTCCGAGTCACGAGTGCAGGTTTGTGTGGCAGAGAAGCAGTGGAAACTTGATTGATAACGGCCCAAAGAAGGGGGCGTGGTTTAAAAGTCGGGGATCCTCGGGGACATTGAGAGCATTTGGACCTGCATTTACACTTGACGAGCTCTATTGGGGTCTGTTAGCGTGGATGGGGATACGTCAACGATTGATATATCATGCGACGCCGCAGGATGATAAAGCAACGACTGACACGAAAAAGCTAGCGAAGAGACCGAGTTCAGGAAGCGACCAGTAGATAAGATTCTGGAGTAGGGTGTAGGCTCTACGAAGAGCGCAGCAGTTTCTGCCATGGTGCCAAATATGGGAACTGGGAGCCCCTGGATATGAAGTGGATAAGAAGGCGCAAGGGAGGGACTTACGCGACTCAGTCCGCGAACGCCCTCGCCTCGCCACGTCTGGACGAGACAATCGATGGGGCCACTAAAGCGGGCGGTATTATCAAGCACTTGTGACGGTAAGCGAACCTTTGTGAGGTCACATAGACTGAGTCCGCGACC